>JAQIUQ010005939.1:225000-257255 GCA_030378365.1 Hybognathus amarus | reverse complement strand
ATCTTGAGTTCAGTTAGTATTGCTGTTTGTGTGTGTAATTTTTCACGTTTTTTTTATTTTTATTTTTGGTTGGTTGGTTGGATGGTTGATTGGTTTTTGCAAATTAATGGAATATTATTACCAAAATGTGATATAAAAAGTCCTCTGTATTTGACCTCCTTATCTTGCGAGGACATTAACCTCATGCCTGAGCCCTTGTCTATTCACTGCAACGTAAACAATTACATTGTTATATTGGAAGGCAAAAAACAGAAGAGCCTTACATTGCACTCAAATTCTTCAGCAGGAATTGGAAGAATTCACGTGAGGTTAATAACTGTTAGAGGGTAATGTTGATAACAGTTGTGTGAATCTTTTTTATAGTTTAATCAGGATGGACATGATTTGGAAAAGATCATGAGGTGGTGTAAACAGTATCCGTTTGCTTTTCCACTGTGGTTTGGCCCGTCACTGTCCGTTTTGAACATCCACCACCCATCATATGTGAAGACCCTTCTCACCACAACAGGTGCGGATCTTTGATTCACTGTATGAATCATACACTTCAGATTCAATTAAAGGGTTAGTTCACTCAAAAATGAAAATTAAGTCATTAATCACTCACCCCATGCTGTACCAACCGCTTAAAGAGTCTTTTCGATCTTCGTAACACAAATTAAGACATTTTTTATTAAATTTGAGAGGTGGAATCACTGCTGACATGGGCTCCTGAGGGATAGAAACTTACGGCTCAGAAAGTCAATGAAGAAAATTTTTACAATATTCCATGCGACAACAGTTGCTAAAGTATAAGTTTATCAAGCGACGAGAAAACTTTTTGTGCGAAAAAACCAAACAAACATAACAGACGTTATTCGAATATTCCTTTCTTCCTTGTAGGCCTGATAATTGAGAGTTCAAGAGATTTCCACGACTGAAGAACTGAACTAAAGTAGTTGAAGGAGATTCGCAATTCTTGTCGCGTGCGTCGTGGAAATCTCCTGAACTCTCGTCTCAGGCCTACAAGGAAGAAAAGCAATAGTCGAATAATATTTAAACATTTTCTTCATTGTACTTTCTGTGGCAGTCAAGTTTCAATCCCTTAGGAGCCTAATGTATGTAGGAGTGATCCAGCTCTCAAATTTAACCAAAAGTATCTTCATTTGTGTTCCGAAGACGAACGAAGGTCTTACGGGTTCTGTACAGCATGGGGGTGAGTAATTAATGACTTAATTTTCATTTTTGGTGAACGTAACCCTTTAATAACTAAAACACGGATTTTTAAAACTGACTTTATTTTGCTTTTTTGACAGAACCCAAAGATGACTTTGCATATAAGTTTTTCATCCCTTGGTTAGGTAAGATTTCAAGAATTTCACAAAAGACTCATACTGTATACTTATATTTACATAAAAGACCATTGTTCACTAATTTATTAGTTGTAACGTTAATTAATAGTTGGGTGTTTCTTCAATTATGTGCATCTTTGGAGTTTACTTTATTGTCTAACAACGTCCAACAGTTCGTATATACACTATTGTGCCACTTTATTAGGTACCCCATGCTAGTAACGGGTTGGACCCCTTTTGCCTTCAGAACTGCCTCAATTCTTCGTGGCATAGATTCAACAAGGTGCTGGAAGCATTCCTCAGGGAGTTTGGTCCATATTGACATGATGGCATCACACAGTTGCCGCAGATTTGTCGGCTGCACATCCATGATGCGATCTCCCGTTCCACCACATCCCAAAGATGCTCTATTGGATTGAGATCTGGTGACTGTGGAGGCCATTTGAGTACAGCGAACTCATTGTCATGTTCAAGAAACCAGTCTGAGATGATTCCAGCTTTATGACATGGCGCATTATCCTGCTGAAAGTAGCCATCAGAAGTTGGGTACATTGTGGTCATAAAGGGATGGACATGGTCAGCAACAATACTCAGGTAGGCTGTGGCGTTGCAACGATGCTCAATTGGTACCAAGGGGCCCAAAGAGTGCCAAGAAAATATTCCCCACACCATGACACCACCACCACCAGCCTGAACCGTTGATACAAGGCAGGATGGATCCATGCTTTCATGTTGTAGACGCCAAATTCTGACCCTACCATCCGAATGTCGCAGCAGAAATCGAGACTCATCAGACCAGGCAACGTTTTTCCAATCTTCTATTGTCCAATTTCGATGAGCTTGTGCAAATTGTAGCCTCAGTTTCCTGTTCTTAGCTGAAAGGAGTGGCACCCGGTGTGGTCTTCTGCTGCTGTAGCCCATCTGCCTCAAAGTTCGACGTACTGTGCGTTCAGAGATGCTCTTCTGCCCACCTTGGTTGTAACGGGTGGTTATTTGAGTCACTGTTGCCCTTCTATCAGCTCGAACCAGTCTGGCCATTCTCCTCTGACCTCTGGCATCAACAAGGCATTTCCGCCCACAGAACTGCCGCTCACTGGATGTTTTTTCTTTTTCGGACCATTCTCTGTAAACCCTAGAGATGGTTGTGCGTGAAAATCCCAGTAGATTAGCAGTTTCTGAAATACTCAGACCAGCCCTTCTGGCACCAACAATCATGCCACGTTCAAAGTCACTCAAATCACCTTTCTTCCCCATACTGATGCTCGGTTTGAACTGCAGGAGATTGTCTTGACCATGTCTACATGCCTAAATGCACTGAGTTGCCGCCATGTGATTGGCTGCTTAGAAATTAAGTGTTAACGAGCAGTTGGACAGGTGTACCTAATAAAGTGGCCGTGAGTGTACGTTCTGTTTTTGTCCGTTTTTCTGTCATAAACAAGTGTAATTTTCACCATCTCAAGTCACCATTCATTCTGTGCAGACATGACATTTTTTATTATATACGTAAGTGAAAATAGTATTTTTTTTGCACTAAGTGTAAATAGTTGTGAGATGCTTTTATACTTAGTGCATATAGTGTCAAGATAAGCATACTATTTGCTTGTTAGTGTATTATAAAACAGCAGTAATAACAACATATTCAGTATATATGATTATATATATATATATATATTTATATTATTAAAATCAATCATAAACAGACTTATTGGGACATTACTGTCCCTAAAGCTGCCTCTAACCCGTTAAACACTTGAATCGTCTATTAAACACCCATTTGGCTCTTTAGTGCCACTTTCTAATATTTCTTTGTTTTTATTATAAATAAACTCCTTTTGGAGCTGATATGCATTGGGAAAGCCAAGGGAGAAGAGAGAGTTTGAAAAAAGGCAGATTCAAACTCGGGTCCGATTCGAGTCAAAAGCCAACGCCACCCAATCCTTCTATCAACGGGATGTCTTTTGTATTTTGTCTGGTTTAATCAGACAATGGTGGATGGAGTTACAGTAGTGTAAATAGCCTCTGCCAACAAGGCTGACTATTTGCATTTGAAGTAAATAGACACTGTTATAGATTTAGAATAAAATTACAGTCTCATTAAAACTGTAATTTCTTTATTTTAACTGTTTTATGTATCTTAAATTTACACAAATAATATGATTGTGCTTATTGTCAAATGTGACAAAATTATATTTAAAAACTATATTTTTCATATAAAGCACTTACTGATAAGGTTGTTCCCATGGCAAACAAATATACAAACTTTATTGAAAAATTTTACTTGTGGCAAAATTCTGCGCACATCTGTAGGACAGTTGTAATTCAACTAAACCCTTTTCACGGGTTTGGAACAAAACAATGAAAGCCATCTATACATAAACAGCATTTGAAGAGTAGTGTAAAAACAGTTTTAATTTGAGTCTACCCATGAGACGTAAAAGTGTGTGTAGTTAAAGAAGCACCCTGTTATCACATAACTCTTCACTGTCTTCTCAGGCGATGGCTTGCTTGTGTCTGCTGGACAGAAATGGTTTCGGCACAGACGACTCCTCACTCCTGGTTTCCATTATGATGTTTTGAAGCCTTATGTGAAACTTATTTCTGATTCAACTGAACGTCATGCTTGTACGTTTAAGGCACTTGTTGAGTGTGTATTTTCTATGCTAAAACACTTGGGGCCAAGATTTACTAACAGCTCTAGTTCACAAACCCCCTTTGCTGTTAAAAATCTAATTTAGGATTTACTAAAGACACGAAGTGGAAAGTGGGTGCTGAAAAGGCGGGAAAAGGGTTATTTTTGCTGCTGATATTATTGCCAAATGCATTTGTAGGAGTTTCCTTTTCAGAATCAAGATTTATAGGAGATGTATTTAAATTAATCACTAAGGTTTTTTCCAAGCTAACAGGGAATGTTCTGACAAGGTTCTCTTAAACTGAGAATAAATGTTCTTTGAGTAATGTTACTTAAATGTATGGAAGCTTGTTTCCGCAACAGAATGAAAAATAAAGAAGATAATTGCGACTTTTTATCTCACAATTCTGACTTTATTTCTCAGAAATTGCGAGATATAAAGTCACAATTGCGTGATATAATGTCAGAATTACAAGATATAAAGTCAGAATTACAAGATATAAAGTCAAAATTACAAAGATATAAAGTCAGAATTGCATGATTTAAAGTCGCAATTGCGTGTTATAAAGTCAGAATTGTGAGATATAAACTATTCTGAGGGAAAAAAAGTTTTTTCCACTTCAGATTTGGCCTGATAAGTCGCAATTGCGAGTTTATATCTCACAATTCTGAGAAAAGATGTCAGAATTTTGACATATAAACTCACAATTATGTGTTATAAAGTCAGAATTGCAAGATGTAAACTCTGCAATTGTGAATGATAAAAAGTCGCAATTCTGTCTTTTTATCTCAGAATTGCTGACTTCTTATCACGCAATTCCTGACTTTATATCACACAATTCTGACTTTATATCACACAATTCCGACTTTATATCACACAATTCTGACTTTATATGCACAGTTCTAATCTTATCACGCAATTATTGACTTTATTCGCAATTCTGACTTTATACACTCAATTTGCGACTTTATATACATGCCATTCTGACTTTATATCACGCAATTCTGACTTTAAAACGCAGCAATTGCGACTTTATATCGCAATTCTGACTTTATATATTGCAATTCTGACTTTATATCAGCAATTCTGACTTTATATCACTGCAATTGCGACTTTATATCTCACAATTCTGACTTTATATCACGCAATTGCGACTTTATATCACGCAATTTTGACTTTATATTTACGCAATTCTGACTTTATATCGCACAATTCTGACTTATATATCTCGCAATTTGATTATCTGCAATTCTACTTTATATGCACTGTAACTTTAACTCTATGTGGTTCAAATTCTGACTTTATGTCACGGAATTGTGACTGACTTTTATATCTTATTGCAATTGCGACTGCTGTACATTTAATTCTATCACAGCAATTCCGACTTTATATCTCACAGATTCGGTAACACTTTACAATAAGGTTCGTTAGCTATACATTAGTCTGACTTATATTTAGGCAATTCATGAACTTAATGATGAATAGCACATATACTGCACTTGTTATATCTTTGCCAATGTTGAGTTATATCAAGCATTTACTAATACTTGATTAATCTGTTAGCAATTAGTTATTAACAGTGAATTAACATACAAACAATGAACAGTCTGTACTTTCATGAATTGACATCAACAATGATGATCAAATGGCAGTAACAATATGTATTGCTCATGGTTAGGTCATGTTAGTAAATACATTAACTAATGTTAACTAATGAACCTTATTGTAAAGTGTTACCCACAATTCTGACTTTATATCACGCAATTGCGACTATATCTTGCAATCCTGACTTTATATCTCGCAATCCTGACTTTATATTTTCGCAATTCTGCCTTTATATCTTCACAATTATGACTTTATATCATGCAATTCTGACTTTATATCTCACAATTCTGACTTTATATCTTACAATTCTGACTTTATATCACGCAATTGCGACTTCTATATGGCGCAATTCCGACTTCATATCGCGTAATTTTGACTTTATATCACGCAATTGCGAACTTTATATCTTGCAATTCTGACTTTATATCTAGCAATTCTGACTTTATATCTACGCAATTGCTGACTTTATATATGCAATTTGAATTTATATGTCGCAATTCTGACTTTATATGTCGCAATTCTGACTTTATATCTCGGCAATTTGACTTTATATCACGCAATTCTGACTTTATATCAATTGCGGACTTTCCACACTTTATATCTCGCAATTCTGACTTTATATCTCGCAATTATGACTTTATATCATGCAATTGCTGACTTTATATCACGCAATTGCGACTTATATGCAGCAATTCGACTTTATATCACGCAATTGCGACTTTATATATCACGTATTTCGACTTTATATCACGCAATTGCGACTTTATATATCGCAATTGCTGACTTCATATTGCGGCAATTCGACTTTATAGCACGTATTGCGATTTATAGCAGCAATTCGACTTTATATCATTCGCAATTGCTGACTTTATATCACGGCAATTGCTGACTTTATATCTCGCAATTCTGACTTTATATATCGCAATTTCTGACTTTATATCATCGCAATTCTGACTTTATATCTCGCAATTCTGACTTTATATCTCGCAATTCTTCTTGACTTCATATTTCTTCGCAATTCTGACTTTATATCTCGCAATTCTGACTTTATATCTCACGATTCTTGACTTTATATTCGCGGCAATTCTGACTTTATATCTCGCAATTCTGACTTTATATCTCGCAATTCTGACTTTATATCTGCGCAATTTTCGACTTTATATCTTCGCAATTCTGACTTTATATCTCGCAATTCCTGACTTTATATCTCGCAATTCCAACTTTATATAGCGCAATTGCCGACTTTATATCAGCGCAATTGCGACTTTATATCACGCAATTGCGACTTTATATCACGCAATTCGTGACTTTATATCTTCGCAATTCTGACTTAATATCTGCAATTCTGACTTTATATTTGAATTCGACTTATATCACACAATTCTGACTTTATATCATACGCAATTGCGAACTTTATATCTCACAATTCTGACTTTATATCTCACAATTCTGACTTTATATCTTGCAATCCTGACTTTATATCTCGCAATCCTGACTTTATATCTCGCAACTCTGACTTTATATCTTGCAATTCTGACTTTATATCACGCAATTCTGACTTTATATTACGCAATTTCTGACTTTATATCTTGCGATTCTGACTTTATATTCTCGCAATTCTGACTTAAAGTAGCATTGCCATAAAGTAATTCTGACAAAAGTAGCATTGCCATAATGTTTTAAACATTCAGAGAACATTCAGAATAATGTTATCATAACTTTATGGTTCTTGGAACTTATTTTTGTTAGCTAGGTTGCAGAAACCTGTTTAAAAACAGTCATTAGTTTTGTAATTTCCTTATTGTTTTGTGATACTAGTGACAATATGATAAAACTTTAAATTAATTTTTCTGTTTTTTTAGGATAAGTGGGAAGGTTATGCCAAATCAGAAGAGTCATTTGAAGTGTTTAAGCATGTAAGTCTCATGACCCTGGACAGTATCATGAAATGTGCGTTCAGCTGTAACAGCAACTGTCAGACAGACAGGTGAGTAAATGCTCTTTTACCTCGTTCGTGTGTACGTATCCATTTACATTACGTGTCCTAAAATCTCGCTGATATCATTGCAGTGGAACCAACTCGTACACCCAGGCAGTGTTTGACCTCTGCCACTTGGTGAACCTCAGGTTCAAGAGTTTTTCCGTACCACAACAAGATCATATTTCATCTCAGTCCTCATGGATACAAATTCAGGAAGGCCGCTGGCATAGCACACAATCATACAGGTGTTGTTTCTTTGACAATCCACAGTCGTGTCGATCATGAGCAGGCCCACAGGAACCTCACAGCATATGTAATGTAATATTTACATTTTAATCTGAAAACAATTCGATTAACTGTGTTCATCTGAATTCTATGAGGCTCTGGGAATGTTATAACATGGTTTTGTATTACTGTCTAAAAAAAAGAAAGAAAAAAAAAATACCCTTCCTTCAAGACTCTTGCTTGTGGATTTGAGCAGTCTTGCTAGCCCAGTACATCTGGGGTGTGTTTCCGAAAAGCATCGTTAGCCAACTATGGTGCTCACAGTTGGTCGCGAATTTCCATTGAACTCTATTGGTAATGACGGAACTTGCGACCATAGTTGGCTAACAATGCTTTCGTGAAAAAGCACTCCTGTTTGGCTGATGTAATGAAAGACTGGAAGTCCATTTCTCAGAGTTATATAGATGTTTGTGAAAGATTATATCTGGGCCTGCTCATAGGCTATTTTTTTTCCATACCTGCTATACATCTTAGTTAAATCAAAACATACACTAAAGGCCCTGATATACTCACAGCAAAGTTCTTTTTTGTTCTTCGCTTTGTGGTAAAAAGATAACTTCATCTGTTTGATCTGTGATTTCATATACTGAAGTATATCCCCAGCAAACAAATTTAGGTTCTGGAAACGTTAATCTTTTGACTTTCTAGAATGTTCCTAGAACTATTCCCTTAAGGTTTAGGGAGCGTTCCCGAACATTTCTTCTTACGTTATAAAAATGGAACCTAAAAATAACCTATCATGGAACGTTCCTATAACGTTTTACTTTTAAGCTGTAAGAATGCATTAAATTGATCAAAAATGATAGAAAAGAAATTTATAAGGCACAATAAAAAATAGATTGAATTAATAATGTTCTCACAACATTAGTAGAAAAACATTGTTTATACATTGTTCATGGAACATGTTGTCGTTTTGGTTGGATGTTCATCTAACGTATTTTTAAATGTTACTACTAGTTCAGAAAACATTCAAAAGTAGCATTGCCATAATGTTGGACATTTTAAACATTCAGAGAACATTCAGAAATAACGTTTTCATAACTTGATGGTTCTTGGAACATATTTTAATTAGCTAGGTTGAGAAACGAGTCATTCGTTTCTGTAATTCCTTATTGTGTAATTCCTTATTTTGTGAAAGATTATATCTGGGCCTGCTCATGGGCTATTATTTTTTCCATACCTGCTATATATCTTAGTTAAAACCAAAATATACACTGCAGGTCTTGATATACTCAAAGCGAAGATCTTTTTCGTTCTTTGCTTTGTGGTAAAAAGAAGTTCAAACTTCACCTTTTTGATCTGTGATTTCGTATATACTAAGTATATTGGGGCCTTACCGTTCAAACAAATGCTGTTTTTTTTTTAAAGAAATTAATACTTTTATACTGCAAGGATGCATTACATTGATCAAAAGTGACAGAAAAGACATTTATAATGTTATAAAAGATTCTATTTCAAATAAATGCTGTTCTTTCTGTTGTCAAAAAATCCTGAAAAAAGTACCACAGTTTCCACATTTTATGAAGCAGCACAACTGTTTAACATTGATAATAATCAGAAATGTTTCTTAAGCAGCAAATCATCATATTAGAATGATTTCTGAAGGATTATGTGACACTAAAAGCTGGAGTATTGATGCTGAAAATGCAAAAATATTCAAATAAAAAAAATTTAAATTGTAAAAATATTTCTGTATTACTGTATTTTTGATCAAATAAATGCAGCCTTAAACTTTTAAAAGGAAGTGTAGGACTTTAACAAGCAAAACTCTAATGTAATTTTTTCTTTTCTTCTTTCTTTTTCTTTTTTTTAGCGGAAGTTATCAGAAAGAGGAAAGAAGTCTTGAAGATTGAGAAGGAGCAGGGCATTGTTAAAAACAAACGATATTTGGACTTTTTGGATATTCTTCTGTCTGCCCGAGTATGATATTCCCAAACACTTACACAACTCTTATATTCTGACTTGATGAAAATCTTTCATAGCTGATAAGTTGTTACCTATTGCATGGTACCGTTGTATTATTGATTAATGTCCCAGATTGTGATTTTGTGTGTCTGTCTCAGGACGAGATATCAGCAGGGTTTGTCAGATGAGGATATCAGGGCTGAAGTGGACACGTTCATGTTTGAAGGCCATGACACTACAGCCAGTGGAATATCTTGGATCCTCTACAATCTGGCATGTAACCCTGAGCACCAGGAGAAATGCAGGGTGGAGATCTTACAAGCTCTGGGATGGAAAAGACATGCTGGACTGGTATCTCTGTCATCATTCGACTCATGTCGCGTTGTGTTGGACAATTGATTCAAGTGTAGGTAGAGTAGGATCAGGGGTGTGTTTCCCATACAACGATGTGACTCGACGCTTCACTACCATAGTACGATTGCATCATTGAAGAAATCAACTGAGCTAGTCATCGACTGTTTCCCGAAACCATATTGTCGCAAAAGTGATTGTTCAACCACGTTGGTTGGTACTCGCGCACATCACGCTTTTATTTATCAAGTACAAGAAACATACATGAAGTGCATAGGAATACAATGTCTTTTCTTTTTATGAATTTAAATGAACAACATTTAAGTTCATAAAAAACTCCCGCTCCATTGGTCTCCACTGAGTATAGAGTCAACCAGATGACCCCTAAGTGAGAATTTGACCTTCTCCAGTTTTAGAAGACCTAAAATGTTGTGTAGCCAGACTTTGATTAATGGTGGTTGAGGAGACTTCCACAATAATAAAATTCTCTTGCGAGCAATAAGTGTGGCGAAGGCATTTACGTTATTTTGAATGGTTGTGTCCGGGGCTTGCCGAAAATAGCTATACCTGTATGTGGGTTGGGGTTAAAGTTATGCCTAATATATCTAAAATTGTTTTAACGAATAGTCACCAGAATTCAGACAACCTATGGCATGCTCAAAATGATGAGTAAGATTGCAAAGAGCCTGTATGCATTGCTTCACAATTCTCATCAAATTTGTCTTGGATAGAGCTTTTGATAGTTTTGTCTTTACTGTAGTGTAACCTGTGGAAAACTTTGAATTTTATCACTAATACAGGTACAGTAAGGACAAAAAAATAAAACATTTGTGAGTCAGTCTTTGCTGAAATGAATAGGTGATTGTTGCAAATAGGAGTTGCTAGAGGAGTGAGCCATCCAAGTGGCGTCTTATTTGCGTCTGAATCTTTTAGAAGTAAAGTTTGACGGGGAGAAGGTCAAGGTGCTACATGTTAAAGCTAGCAGCGATGAGCAGCAGGAGGCTGACTCACTCAGGCACCAACTGCATTGAAGGGAAGTAAACCAAGATATTATCTTATGCACATTGGCTGCCAAGTAGTAGCCCATTAGATTAGGTAGACCTAAGCCTAGAAAATCTACAGACGCACCTTAGCGGCAGCAAAATTATTTTGCAGCAAAGTGTGGTCTAGCAACTCTCCTGTTGGCTTTCGAAGTGGAAAAACCAAACTCTGGTCAGGCCAATCACATCGTGTATAGAGTTAGTGGGCGGGCTTAACACAATGACGGCAGAGTTGTGATGGTTCTGCGTCGTGATTTCCATAGGTGATTTCCCTGATACTTAAAAACAAATAAAATGCAGCTGGCGAACAGCAGTCTTTCGATTCGGCTTTGGCTGCGACTCGGATGATTTGGAGTTAAGAAGATGTCACTTAAGTCATTCTGATAAAGGAAGATGTGTTCAGAGTTTTGTCGACCGCATACGCAAAAGTTTAATATCAACTTGCTCCGCTGGAGGGAAAACCATGGGGAAAACGCATGGGACTCACTCAGCCACAATCCATGCTCTGGTTGGTTAGTGCTATCCTATGGTGTGCAGAGGGATATTGAAAGACAACCTTTTATCCCGCCCTCGGATTGAGGTATGCCAATTGTGAGTTCCCAGACCTAACATCTTGATGTAGGTCTGGCTTGCCAGGCTAGGGTAGAACCCAGTCCCCCAGCCGATCTGTCTCTACAAAGCAGTGTACGACTTGCCCTTGGCCGTTTACCAGCCCAGATGAATGATGAAATAATACCATTTATAACTGTGAAAAGGGAATTGGGAAGGAAGATGGGCAGACATTGAAAAACGTACCAGTTTCTTGGTAACACATTCATTTTTATAATTTGTATCCTACCGGCTAAGGACAACGGAAGGTAATTCCATCTAATGTAAATCGGACTTGACCATCGTTGCTAATGAAGTCAGATGTTGCTCTCGCATTGTTTGCAAGGATCGTGTAACTGTAATGCCAAGGTATTTAAATCCTGTGTTGGCTATTTTAAAGGGTAAAGTTGATGGCGATATGGCTACAGTTAATTAGTTGATTGGGAAGTATTTCGCTTTTAGATACCAGCTTTAGATGTCAGTATACATGGATGTTGCCAGGAGTCACTACAATTATGTCTTTTGCCCATCTTTCAATCCCCCCAAGTCCCTCTTCCGTTTTTCGAATTAATGCTAGATGTTTTTATTTAAATTACAGACATGGCCATCTGAGGAAAACTCAAAGACGTAAATTACATTTTGTATGTATTCTAAATAAAGACACAGGTTGTACTGAATGTCAGCTTGCATATTTTGCTCTAGATTTAGTATTTATCGAGTCCACATGTCATGTAATCTAGAAACTCAGCTTCTAACCACAGCTCGAGATCCAACCACACAACTCTGCGATGCTGTTTGCGAATGTTCGTTGGAAAAGATGGTTTCGGGAAACATCGACTGCTGATAACAACGGAACTTGCGATAATAGTTGGCTAACAATGCTTTCAGGAAACGCACCCCTGGTTTGTTAATAGTTGTATGATTGGAAATGATCGTCTGTCACAGTAACAAAAAGGGCTGCTTAATTTTGGCAAAATCTGAACTTTGCAAGAAAACTGATTTGTTGTCTACAACATTGAGTAACATCTGTGAATGTTATCTCATAAACATTAGTTAATAGGCAACGAGTAGTGGGAATGCTCACAAGCAACCTAACTGCCAGCTGAGCAGCTACAGATATTTCACAATTCCCATTCCCAATACCAATTTCTATATCACAGCAGAAACTAATACTAGGGCAACCAATGTTGGTAAAAAAGCTGTTTAGCTAGCCTGCAACAGAAATTACATGAAGTAAATGAAATGTAAAAATAAACCTGAATTGCCATTTTATCTTCGATTATTATGTTTTCATAATTATTGGAAGTTAAAATAAAAAATTCACTCAATTAAACAGTCAGGGGGCCCTATTTTTAATTATCTAAGCACATGGTATGGTCTTATCTCCCATTCCCTTTAAAAGACAGTTGTGCTCGCACCTTGGTGGATTCACTATTTACATGGAGGAAAAACTGAAACGCTTCCCCAGAGAGGAAACATATCTGCTCGTGCGCGAGGTTAAAGCAGACCATCTATGGGACAAGCCAGACCCCACCATATATTTAATCTTTTACATTGCAATCCTTTTATTTTTCATTTATAATCGTGCGTGTAGGTGGATCACTGCTACATAGGCTCCCTAAGGGATCGAAAACTTGACGGCCCAGAAAGTCATTGAAGAAAAATGTTTAAATATTCCATGTGACTACAGTGGCTCAAGTATAAGTCTTATCAAGTGACGTCGAATACTTTTTGTGTCGAAAAACAAACAAAAATAACGACTTTATTTGACTACTCCATTTCCTTCCTTGTAGGCCTGAGATGAGCGTTAAGAGATTTCCACAACGCATGCGTGAGAACTGCGTTCTTATTCTACCACTGAAGATCGTAGTTCTCACGCATGCATCGTGGAAATCTCTTGAACTCTCGTCTCAGGCCTACAAGTCCTTATTAAAGTCGTTATTTTTGTTTGTGTTCCGAAAGACGGACGAAGGTCTTACGGGGTTGGTACAGCATGGGGGTGAGTAATTAATGACTTAATTTTCATTTTTGGGTAAACTATCCCTTTAACCAATGTGGTGCTGGACGTAGAAAAATGAAAAGTACGTCGGGCTGAAACTAGCAAATCACACTTGCTGCTAGTGCACACTTGGTCTATGATAGGGCCCCTAGTAACAAATATGTCAAGGACTCATACAGCAACATAGTGTCCCAGATGTGGGCCAACACTATGTTGCTGTCTGGGGAGTTTTGCTGGTACTTTTGTCTTTTTAATCTAAAAAACTTACAGTACTAATACAAAATTAGCAGCTTTAGCTCCACTCTGCTATTTTCATTGCAAATCCACTCAATGCATTTCCTCATTATGACTTACTTTAATTGGAATATACCTTATACACTATCTGTTTCTCTAAAACTGCGTCTCTCTCGTTCTGTTTCAGGGAAGATCTCAATAAAATTCCTTATACCACAATGTGTATTAAAGAATCTCTGCGGCTTTGCCCTCCTGTGCCGGGATATTTCGAAAGTTGACTAAACCCATGACTTTCTTTGATGGACGGACTGTACCTGAAGGTAACTCTGATCACCCAGTGACTGTCAAACTCCAAATACCATAAAAGTATCTTCATAGTAGTCTATATGACTTGTGTGCCAGATTCCAAGTTTTTTAAAGCCACAACAGCTCTCCTAGAGTTTTCATAATACAAATGTCATTCACATCCACAGATCTAAACCTGGTACGTCCACTATGCACATGAAAGGCAATGTCTTTAGCACCTCTCATTCTTTCTGGGAGTGTGCAAGTACTGTGATTATTAATGAATAATGGCCAATGTTTCAGTCTGTTCCTCACACAATGGCTATCAGAAGACTAAATAAAGGCAAGGGCACAAGTCATATATACTTTTATAGTACTTTTATGGCATTTTATGGTCCTTTTTTGTCCTTTTAAAGCATGTCAGTCACTTGGACACCACCCAGTTTTATTGCAAGAAGATATTTGGTATTACTTTATATTTGAGGTCTTTAACTATGTACTTGTGTCCATGAAAAGAGTTTGGTTCATTACTTCTTGTATTGCAAAATACTTTTGCTGCTATTGAGGTGGTATAGGTATATTTAAGGGTGATTTATTTTAAGGTGTCATTGGTACAATGTAATTAGAGATATTTAAGTACTGAGAAATATTTAAAAACTACATGTACTTACTATAGGGTTAGGGTAGGATTAGGATTTGGCTTAGGATTAGTTGCATGTAATTACGTTTATTACTATGGTAAGTACATGTAACATATGTAACAAGGACACGGTAAAATAAAGTGTTACCGACATGGCTTTTTCTGCCTACGAGTAGGTATGAAGTTTGAAAAATTGCCTACTGCATTAAACCTTGTTCACTTGTACACAGACACAATGACCTCTAACTCAGAGAACATCTGTTCAAACATTAATCTAGCTGCTTGTTCAGTTACTTGGTATATGCAGCATGACACTGAACATTATCAGCTCATCACAAAACTGGCTAAATACAAAACTGCATGCCTTAAAACACTGTTTTACTCTTCCATAGGTTGTACCATTGGAGTTAGCATTTATGGGATCCACATGAATGCCACAGTGTGGGAAGAATCCATCTGTATGAGTGCTTTCTTTATCTTCTGAAATATGCAATGCACTCGCTCACTACAAAACATAACATATTGAGTGGAACAATTAATGGGGTCCAAGTGCTTTAGACGAATTTGTGAAGTACTCTATTTGCATTTTTACTTTTAAAACATATTTTTTAATGCAAATGATTTTACTAACATAATCTGATTTGTTGAGTATGCCTGTCTTTTGCTTTAAAGTCCCCCTGTTCGTGAAAATCAAGTTTTTAATGTTTTTTAGACATACCGTATGTCGGTAATTTTTAATATGCTTTAAACAACAAACCATTTTTAAATTCATAAGTCAACCGCATTGCTGAGTATTTTCTCCTTAAAACTGCAGTGGTTCAAAATCGCTGAGTTTAACTCTATGCTTAACTACCATAGTACAAATACATCGTTGAAGAAATCAACTAGCTAGTCACGACTGTTTCCTGAAACCATATTGTCAGCAAAGTGGTCGTTCAACCACATTGGTTTATGACATCACGCACGTGGTGGAGCAATAACTTATTTTAATGAAACTGTTTGAGATCTGAATTAATGCTATATGTTTTGGTATAATTTACAGACATGGCATTTGAGGAATATTTAACATTTTTCTCAGTTATTTCACTTTATTTCCAGATTATGATTCCAGCACATGCACAAAAAAACTTCAAAATGGGTGCTTTAAAGGGGTCATGAACTGGCTTTTTAAAGGGGTCATGAACTGGCTTTTTAATTTTTATTATATTGTTGTCTGAGGTCAACTTATGAAGTTGGCTTGGTTTTTGCATTCAAAAACATCAAAATGAATAAGTAATAGGCTATTTTGTACCCAAGTTGTGAGCCTATCTGAAAAACGGTTGGTTTTTATGGGCGTGTCGCACTGAAGACTTGGAGTAAACACCCACTGCTGTGAGTGGATAACAGTTTTGTATATTATAATGAGTTTAACTCACCCGTCGGTGCACGTGGGGAAAACGTCCAATGTTGTAATATGGCAACCGGATTCTCCCATACATATTCGACCCAGAATCCGTGTGTTGCACCGATTCCTGTCAGATCCAATATAGACGGCACAGCACCGTTCTTTACTCTTAATCTTGTTCGCAATCCAGTCTTGTTTTACAAAACAATCCTCACTGAAATGAAGCAAACAGACGGACAATGTTTTACACTCATCAGCTGGAACGTCATTAAAAGTTTAACTATGTATTTCTATTGGAGTCCATAGGAAGCTTATGGCGACAACCTACGTCGCGTCTGCGATGTTTCACGAACATCACAGCAAAAAGACTAGCATGTTTAATTTTTTAATGGTTTGTTCAGTCACATGTATGAGGTTGACCAATAGGAGCCCAGAAGCTTTTCCAGTACACAACTTTAAAAAATGGCGAAGTGAAAGAGAGAGATGATGGTGCTAACGTTAAAACTAAAAGTAAAAATATGTTTTTGTTGCTTACGGAGACTCGATTTCAAAAACGTGCACTTTGAAACTTACATGTGTAAACGAACGGTCAAAACGCATAAAAACTTCTACGGTCACCACGGGGGGTGGTGATGGCGCAGTGGATACGGCACATGCCTTTGGTGTGAGAGACCCGGGTTCGAATCCACTGTGAGACACCAATGTGTCCCTGAGCAAGACACTTAACCCCTATTTGCTCCAGAGGCGTGTGACCTCTGACATATAGCAATTGTAAGTCGCCTTGGATAAAAGCTGTCAGCTAAATGAATAAATGTAAATGTACGTATAAACAGTGTCACGTCAAACAAGGAATCAAAAAACGGTTAAATATGTCATGTTGGTGATCAAAGATGAGTTTTAAGGGATAAAATTATTGACTACAGGGGGACTTTAGAAGAGCAGCACTGGAGCTACTTGAACAAAACCTGATGATCGATGTTCTCCCGAATGATTTAAGATGCATCTTGTGTACAAAGAGTCACATGATCAATGACAGGCTTTTTAGATTTGCAACACAGATTTTGGTCTCATACTATTCGGACCCCACTTTAATATAATCAAAAATACCCACAATCAGAACACAACCACATTTTAGCCTAAATCATTTTATGTTTGTAATATTTACTTTGTTAAAAGAAAATATAAAAATAAGAGAAGAAAACAAGTACATTTCATGTGTTTTTAAAGTCTGTATATATTCATTTAAAATGTTATGTTGTCCACAGGTATTTGATCCATTGAGATTTCTGCCGGAGAACACTGCTAAGCGGTCCCCTCATGCTTTTGTGCCCTTCTCTGCCGGACCCAGGTTTGTAAGACAGCGAGTGTTGAAGAGACATGAGCGGTTTAGCAAGTGGGTCATTCACTCACATTTCACTCGCACTGAATAGAGCTGGAGTTTGGTTCACTGACCTCATTTCCACCCGCTTGAGAACAACTAGCAATGAGATTCTGTTCAATGACAGTTAACAAACAAAAACATAAAATTACCATACAAGTAGCCTATATTTGATGTCACAATACTATATTTCAAGGTTTCTAAACTCTAAATAATAGAGTGCACAATTCTGGATACATTGATTTATTTGTTTAAAATAGAGATTCTCAATAGAAAACTAAACAAAATAACATGGAATTCACTAGAGAATCAGACGAAATGTGAAATTTCATTAATTTGAATTATTTTTTTTTATCGGTTTGACTGAATGTTTCAATGATTTACACATAAAGACTTCACTTGTTTCATTACTGGTTGAACAAATCACAAATGTATAATTCAATTGTTTTAACAGTCATCTTCTGGTGTAATGATGTAATCAACACAATCTTTATTTGAAGCGTCGAGTTCGTGACCGACCATCAGTGTATATATCTAAACTTTAAACTTCAATCCCTGTTCTTCTGTGATCATATGCATTATTGTAACGGAGAATAATGTGTAGTTGAAAATACTGCTGGTGAATCTGTTTCAAACTGCTCAGACGCGGATTTAAATGTTCGCTGGTGATCGTCAGACAGCCGATTCGTTGTCATTTAGAAATAAGATCACGATCTTTTAACAAGTAATCGTGCAGCTCTATCAAATAGCAGATGAACAAACTGAAATTGAAGTCATTATTGACTGAAAAAACCTTCCTCCGCTGCAGCCTTTAAACTGTCACCACCCCGTTTACCGCACTCTTACTTCGCCATTTTACTATTAAATCCTAATAAACTATATATGGTTGGAAAGGTCTCTTAAATATATATATTTGACTGCTGTTTTTTGCTACAAATTATGTAAGAAGAGTAAACAATGAATTTAACAAGAGTGCGCCTCAAAAAATAACAGGAGTTTGACCTTTGTTGCAAAAATTTGATGCACACCTTTAATAATTTAGACATTGGTTTTCATGTTAAAAGTTCATAATAAAATATATAATCTAGTATTTTCCTAAAAAATTATTTTATCACACATTTTAGTAGTTATCATAAATTAGGTATCATTTGAAAGCTTACAAACTCAGAATTCATTCTGTGAAATTTTGAAATAACCATAGCGACGGTAGCTCTAAATTATTTTATCAGACTCCTCCCCTTTTTGGGCATCATTATATTTCATAATTTATGATCAAAACCTTTCATAATCTTGACAAAACACATTGTCAGAAAGGTCTGAGTCTCAAGGTTCCATATTTTGTGACAGAATTGATGTTTGGACGAAAATACATGAATTTGTTAAGACAGAATATATACAACTAAATTCAATAGAATTTATGTCACCCGGTGGTAGTACTTTTGGTACTACACCTAAACAAAATCTCATGGGAAATTAAATTTTTGTGATATCAACTTCAAATTTGGAACACAACTTGGTTAGATATTTGACTTTGATTTTATAGTAATTTTATAGTAAAATATATATTTTATATAAAATATATAGTACAGTATATTTGATTTCCTATTTCATACTCATTTTCTGAAGTGTTTTCACTTCAGCAATAATATGCTGAGTGTTTCCTTTAAAATAAGATCAAACTTAGGTCTATATTCCCAAAGCATTCTTGAATAGTTCATTTTAACCGAAGGGCATTTTTGTATATTTAAACAATTGCAAAAAGCAAGTGTTTAACAATCAGTGTTCTCCTGTGAAAAAGCAATCTGTCTTAGCACGCAGTTTTCAAATCTGAGTGCAGATGCAATTGGAAGTTGGCAAGATTATCAGTGAATAAAAATGTTTTCTATGTTCCCTACTGAAAACTTGTCATATTGGAATGGGAATGTAGCACACAGCTCATGTAGACTACATGTGTTTTTGTCCTAACAGCTTGACACACATCACTATTAACGGCTGTTGTTTGGAAAGAATTACATAATGAACTTCACCTGACCTCAGTTCAACCCTGAGCAAACAACAAAGTGATAATAGCCGGGTCAATTTGTACTAAATGTGCACTTGTACTTCAAATCTCTAAAGTATACATTTAAAAAAATAAAAATTATACATATATTAATTATATATATATACATATATATATATATATATATATATATATATATATATATATATATATATATATATATACACAATTAATCAAATAAAAGGCCACTTAAGTGTACGTAAAGAGAGTAACTTGCATGACTATGTTAAATGCATGACATGCAGGTTTTAAAAATTACACAAAGTATGTAATTAAGTATATTCTTAGTTTACAATCAATTATTTTCAGTACATTTGTTTAAAATACAAAAGTAGTAATTATGAAATTACTTATAGAACCTTTAGTATTAAAGTGGGTCAAAAAGCACTATATGGTTCAGCTGAATTATAATACATCTTCATTAAATTGCAAGTAACATGCAATTAAGGGCCACTAAGCAGACCACAATCCCATAAAAGTGCAAATGGGAGCGCACAAATGAAAACAGACGCAGCCACTCATTTCCATTACAATCTAGCAAAAGAAGCACACACGAGCGCAAGGTTGCACACGAGCAGAGCCGATGATAATCAGGTGTGGGTAATCTGCAATAAATAATGGAGCAAATACCTGTAACCATCACGTTGCATGATTCATTTAAATGTATTGAAAATTCTCTTCCTTCTAATCACACTGTTTGTTCTCTGAGGTTTCTCCATCTAGCAGCAACTATCAATGCATGTCAAGCTCAAAATGGGTTAAGTCATGCTTTTATGCACAAATGCCAGTAAATTACTGCGAACCTTGGTAAATCACATTGTAGGATTAATTTAAATACTGTCCACCCATTCATTTTGCGTTTGAAAGGGAAACGCATATGCCGTAAGGTCCTCCCTTAAAAAGTAACTAATTGCTGTTATGCTACTTTTACATTACTTTTTCTCACCTGGGCTGGGCTGGGCTTGATTGTGTTTTTTTCAAGAACACACACACAAAAAAAGTCATATTTTTGGCAAATATAAAGGCCCTTTAACACCAAATTTGAAATTAATAAAACCTCAAGCTGAAGGACATAAAAAACAAAAATAAATAAATTGAAGCTTTGGAATATAAACCTCATTCTGGTCTTGTTTTAAAGGTTTAGTTCACTTTTAAATGAATGTTTGGTATGTTTCAGCTTACCTCAAGGGCATCCAAGATGTAGGTGTCTTTGTTTCCGCAGTACAGTAGCGGTTCTAGGCAGCGGCGAGAACCGGCGGCATTTCTTCATGTCACATGGGGCGGCACGAGCAGTTAAACCTCTGTGCCGCAAAGTTTTTCTATTTTTTATCATTTCGATTCAATTATTGGCAATGGCGCCCTGCTTGCTGAGAAGGTGCCGTGCGCAGAAGCGATGTCAAGGCGATCTCCTGATTAGTTCACGTATCGCAGTCTTTTGCGCGCTCGAGGTCGTTATTTCAAATCCTCTGTTTCAAATAGGTGCACGGGAAGCGCGCTCATAAACTTTTCAGTATGGGAGTGCACGTGCACCCAAACACTTGTGTTTATTCTCTTCTCCGTAAATAAATATTTTAACAGAACTACAGCAAGCGTTTTTCTGTGGTAGAAATACATAGCTACTAAAACGTCTTTGTCGTTGTGGAGAGTGAAGTGTAATGAGTGCATGGTTCTATAGCAACGACAGCCATGGGAAAATGGGTACGAATTTGACTATTAATAATAAAAGATAAGCTACTGTGCATTATAAATGTCAGGAATGTATCTTTATTGACTCATTCTTTTTATAGAGATGATTTAAATGCTGAAATATGAGGTTTATCTTTTTATAAAACCTTTTTTGTGTTAACCTTTTTTAAGTTTAGTAGGTAAGATAAAAGACACTCCTTTAAAACAAATCTTTAATGTTATTAACTTGGTGAATTGATTTCACTGTGTATTAGGCTTTTTGAACAATATTCTGTGTATGTGATAATTTTGGTCACTATATTATCTAATAATTTTCATAATGATCAACTGAAATAAATTTTAATTATGTGTTTTTACAGTAGCCTATAATATGCAAAGTTTTTTTTTTTTGGGGGGGGGGGGGTATGCACAGAGAAGTCCAAATTAAACATGATTTAATGACTCTGAATGTACAGTGGGTACGGAAGTATTCAGACCCCTTAAATTGTTCACTCTTTGTTATATTGCAGCCATTTGCTAAAATCATTTAAGTTTGTTTCCCTCATTATTGTACACACGGCATTCCATATTGACAGAAAAACACAGAACTGTTGACATTTTTGCACATTTATTAAAAAAGAAAATCTGCTTTGCAGCAACAGATAATTGATTATCCAATCAGTATAATCAAATACACCTGGACTCAAATGAAGGTGTAGAACCATCTCAAGGATGATCAGAAGAAATAGACATCACCTGAGTTAAATATACCAGCGTCACAGCAAAGGGTCTGAACACTTAGGCCCCGTTTACACGAGAACCGCTCGCGGGCTGAAAGCGTAAAAATATTTTATCGGATGTGCCTATCGTTTACACGCAACGGCGTTTTTGAGGCTTAAAAACGCAAAAAAGTGAAACCACCCTCCAGAGTGGAAATCTTAAAAACGCTCCACCGCCGCGTTCCCGTGTAAACGGTAAAAACGCAAAAGTCTGCTTGACAGTGAAGGTTGTACGCAGGCGCGTGGACTTGGTGTTGTAGTAGTATGCACTAATAGCCGCCTGAAGTGCATACTACATTGAATTACACACACTTTTGCGTCACCATCTGCACGCGGATTTCCCACACAAAACGCTCGTCTAAACGCAGAATAAAAAGTGATGATGCAACGCCACTTTTGCGTTTTCTCTTCAGAATCGTTTCCGTGTAAACATAGCCTTAGGACCATGTGATATTTCAGTTTTTCTTTTTTAATAAACGTGCAAAAATGTCAACAATTCTGTGTTTTTCTGTCAATATGGGGTGCTGTGTGTACAAAAATGAGGGACAAAAATGAACTTAAATGATTTTAGCAAATGGCTGCAAAATAACAAAGAGTGAAAAATTTAACGGGGTCTGAATACTTTCCGTACCCACTGTAAGGACACGAAACGAGTGGTTTGTGTGAGAAAACAAACAGTATTTATATCGTTTTTACCTCTTGTAACCACAGCCACGTCCAACTGATCTGAGGGCACCGCGCCTTTGCTCTGCGCAAGCGCCGGTAGTGATTCTCCACGTGTGTACGTCACTAATTGTTTACACAGAAATGTCATAAGTGTTACCCTTCACTGTGAAGATCTAAACATATTTAGATATACAGGAAATCGCAATGGAAGACAATTTCGATATATCAACAGACAACATTGATTTTTTTTCAACATTGCATCACTATATAAATACTGTTAGTTTTCTCACACAAACTGCTCGTTTCAGTGTATATCAAAATTGAAACTACTGCAATAATATCAAAATTGAAAATACTGCGGAAACAAAGACACCTACATCTTGGATGCCCTTTGAGGTAAGCTAAACATATCAAAAATTAATTTCAAAGTGAACTATCCCTTTAAAGAAGACACTTTGAAGTCAATTATACAGTTGTTGCAAAAAAGTTATAGCTGTTTAAGTTTATTGTAACAAAAAGTGCTGCAATAAAAATTATTTTATTAAAATATATATATATTTTTTTTAATTAAATCTGATATCACAAAAAATAGCTTGTGAGTTGCTATACTAACAAAGGCCCCTAGGTGTCATCCATGCTCCATTGATGATTCCTAAAGTACACAACCTGACTGACCTCACACCCCAACACACACGGATATCCTTTTTTAACCACAAAACATTGTGTACACAGGATGTAACTCTTCTTAAAACAGTATCAACAGTGCATTGACATAAAAAAATGTCCATGATTGTGTGTTTGACTTAAAAAAGAAACACAAATGTTAAATGTAACTGTAATTTTTACTTATTATGCTTGAATTGGATCATCAAAGGTCAGCATCAAAGAAATTGAATAATGAAGTGATATTAATTACATAATGTATATTTATATTAATTTGTTTATTTTAGGTTTGCATAAAATTCGAAGTTTGCGTTTTCTGTTTTTATTCACATTGAGGAATACTGAATCTGGTTTTGTGCGATCTACAATAAGCATCATGTTCACACAGGTCACATGACTCCTCTGCACACAGTCAATGAATGGGAAAACAAAGCAAACCGAGTTGCGTATTGAAAAATGAATCTGAATTTAAAAGAAATGTGTTACTTTACTAGTTACTTGAAAAAAGTAATCTGATTACATAAGTCACGTTGCTTGTAATGCGTTACTGGTAAAGTCAGTCTGCACGCCTTTTCATCGTCTTTTCACAAGCTGTTAGTAAATCTGGCCCAACGTGTCTGAAAAACATCACATTTCAAATATTTGTTTTTACCCTAAGTTCTTATTTTAAAAATATGCTAAAGTGTATACGTTTTATTTATTTAATTTTTTACAATGATGCTTACACTGGCATTCTTGGCACTGACACAAAATGTTTGTTCAATGGTGGATTTTATTTCTTCAATAAGTGTGTTAGACACCTTATGTTTAGATAACTAATATCAGGTTTCTCTGTTTCATATTAAGTGAATTACAATGATTTCTAAACTCCTATGACTGTGATTGAAAAAACAAATAAAACCGGCCAGTAGATTGTGCTACTATATCCAAAATAGTGTTTGTAAAATTGTTGTGAATTTATCCATTTCAGAACTAATGCATTTGCTTCAGATAGAAAACAATGGAGTTTATTGAAAGACTGGTAATAAATAAGCAGCTAATAAAGCGTCTGATATATATCTGATTACAGAAACTGCATCGGACAGAACTTCGCCATGAACGAGATGAAAGTAGCAGTGGCGCTGACCTTGAAGAAATATCGGCTCATTAAAGACCCCAAACACACCCCGAAGATGATCCCTCAAGTAGTGCTCCGATCACTCAATGGCATTCACATCAAGATCAAATTAGTGGACAATGATTCATGAAAAGATAGTGTACATTGAGCCTGTTTGACGTGTTGAGAAGAATGACAATGACTTAAAGGAGTTGTTCACTTTTTAAATAAAACTTTTGCTGATAATTTACTCACCCCCAAGTCATCCAAGATGTCCATGTCTTTCTTTCTTCCAGTCCAAAAGACATTTTTTGATGGAAGTTTTTTGATGAGAACATTCGAGGATTTTCTCCATATAATGGACTTCATTGGGAACCAAACGGTTCAAGGTCCAAATGAGAGTTTCAGTGCAAACTGTTCAAAGGGCTTTAAAGCAGGGGTTCTCAACTCCAGTCCTCGCGACCCACTGCTCTGCATATTGTGTATGTCTCCCTTGTTTAACACACCTGATTCAGATCCTCAGCTCATTAGGATAGACTCTAACAGTCCTGAACGAGCTGAGGATCTGAATCAGGTGTGTTAAACAAGGGAGACATACACAATATGCAGAGCAGTGGATCGCGAGGACTGGAGTTGAGAACCCCTGCTTTAAACAACACCAGATGATGAATATTATCTAGGACCCTTCGGAGTCATGACTTGAAAAAAGATTTGTTCGTTTTGATGAACGAGTTCGAACAAGAGAGTCACAAACACGCATAGAGCAAGGCGAGCATTTGTGCTTATAAAACATTTGTGCTTATAAAACTTTATGTATTTTTTAAATGGCCGTTGATTTTGCTTGATAAGACCCTTAAGGCCAATTTATACTTCTGCGTCGGGTGCGCGCAGTAGGTACGGTGTAGCATACGCACAGACGCGTCCCATACCGCGTACCCTTCACCGAGCCTGACTTGCACCTACTCAAAAATGTAACTACACGTCGCGACGGCGCGGACCGCAAGATCGGTGATTGGTCGGCTTGGTAGCATCGCATTTCCTCATACGCATTTCCGCACGTACCTTTTTTTTTTTTTTTAATTGCAATTTCAAGATTTACAAACAAACATGGCTGCATAACTTCATTTTTCAGAATACAGAGAAAATTTAGCCAGAGGGAGCAGCACTTAATACAACAAGAAAATAAATGAAGTCTAAGTACAAAAAGGGTATTTGTAAGGAAAATAAACATAAAAATAAAAAATAAATAAAATAAATGGTAGAAATTATGATATAACATACATGACAAATAAGGGGTGAATGCAGTCTTTGTTCAACCATTTATCTCAGTTGGGAAGAGTTTTAGGGTATCATATATTTTTTGTGCCTTAGGACCTTTCAAAATTTTTAAGGATTTTATATATAATTTAAATTCATTTCTCGCACATTTCCACACGTACCATCTCCTCCGACGTCTTTCTCTCATTTCTGTCTTTCAGTTTTAGTAATTTCACTAAAATGAACTGTTTTTCCACCTCAATAAGCTCCAACTCCAACATGATCCACTCTCTTTTAGTTACTATTGCTTGTAGTAACCTCAGCCATGAGGAATCTAAACACTGTGGAACATAAAACCCCTCCGCCGCCAACTAGTGTTTCGGAGCAGTACTGCAGAGCAACCAAGACCTGAACGCAGAAGTATAAATGCTCACAACAGCGTTGTACACTACGGCGTACCCTCCACGCAGAAGTATAAATTGGCCTTTATTCATCGTCTGGTGTCGTTTAAAGCCCTTTGAACAGTTTGCACTGAAACTCTCATTTGGACCTTGAACCGTTTGGTTCCCATTGATGTCCATTATATGGAGAAAAATCCTGGAATATTTTCATCAAAAACCTTAATTTCTTTTCAACTGAAGAAAGAAAGACATGGACATCTTGGATGACATGGGGGTGAGTAAATTATCAGCAAAAGTTTTGTATTTAAGTGAACTACACTTTTAATGTGACATGTTTAGATTTTCTAGTTGTTGGAAATGCTGGTTAACCAATGTTTTTTTTTCTTGATATTTTGTGACTTTCTCATTTATCATCATGAACATGCATGCAAAGTTTCAAAATGCTGATGTGTTTTGACAGACGCTCAGTTCGGAGGAGAAGATCTTGGTTGCTTCAAAAGTTTAAATCTGTAATTTAAACTTTTGAACAGTTTTAGGTAAACATGTGGACATCTTTGACCGTTGCTCTTAGTGCCACATGTTTAGAAAGCCACAAGTTAAAAGAAGCTTTTGTAACATTACACTACTGTCCAAACGTTTAATAAATATATATATAATATATATATATATATATATATATATACACACACACACACACACACACACTTTTTTTTAAAGAAGGGATGCATTAAATTGATCCAGTGACAGTAAAGACATTTATAATGTTGCAAAAGTTGTTCTTTTAAACTTTCTTTTCATCAAATAATCCTGAAAAAAATCAGATGCATTTATCAAATGCATTTTTAGCTTTGAATTTTATGCAATTGCAATGCAATTGTATTATTTTTAATATGTTAACTGAGTTTGTTCATAACATTTATTGATTTGCAAGGAGCAATAAAATCGTTTGTATTGAAAAAATCTGTTATATATTTGGTTGAATGTGCAAGTCGAGAGAAAACATCAAATTAAGTTGTCGTCAAGTTATCGTCTTTCAACTAAACTTTGCAAAGTCTGTTACTTGAAATAAGTTGTTGGGTCAACTATTTTAACTATGTCAACTTAATTCAAGTTCAAAATACTTATAAGATTGAGTAAATAAAACTTATCCGAGTCAAAGCAAAAGGATAACTAAAAAAAATGTAAGTTGAGAGAACTTTTTTTTACAGTGTGTGATTAAAGCTGAATTTTCAGCATCATTACTTAGTCAACAGTCACATGATCCTTCAGAAATCATTCTAATATGCTGATTATTATCATCATTAATCTAAAAATGCTGGGTTAAAAACAACCTTTGGCCATATTTTCCACTGAACCATCATCTGGTGAGTCTGCTCTGGTTGAAAGGTTATAGTCAACAACCATGATAAATTTGGCTTTCTAATAATCCTCTGTTTCATTAGTGGAGAGCAGAAGTATAAAGCAGAAGTGGAACAATCACTGATGCATCACAAATACATAGTAAAATCCCTCTCATTCTGTCTCTACATAGAAATATCATACACACAGCTTTCAGATCAAGTCAGTGTAACTTATTTTAACTTTAATTTTCAAACTCCTGGTGAAAAACGCTTCCAGAATTGTATAATAATTATGCTTTGAATGCAATGTTTGTGTTAGCACCCGTCATGCCTCTACCTGGACTAATGGATTGCTAGGTATTCTTACAGTATGCTTCCCAGAATGCATCTCTATTAGCAAAAATAAAACCACCACCATAAAAGAAGAGAGTCTGAAATTGGTAATTACAAAGTTTAAATATATAAAAAATACACAAGGTTTTATTGTGAGTGATATGTACAAACAAATGTACCAAACAGAACATAAGAGTATAAAACATCTTTTTTTTCTTATTCAACGGTGAAGACAGTCTGGAGGGAAACATCTGATGAACAACATTACCATCATCTAAACCAAGGGTTCTCAACTCAACTCTGCATATTGTGTATGTCTCCCTTGTTTAACACACCTGATTCCAGATCCTCAGCTCGTCTATGTCCATCCTAATGAGCTGAGGATCTGAATCAGGTGTGTTAAATAAGGGAGACATACACAATATGCAGAGCAGTGGGTCACGAGGACTGGAGTTGAGAACCCCTGATCTAAACACTTCACTCTGCTCGGATATTAAAGGAGTAGTTCACTTAAAAAAAAAAAAAAAAAACTTTTGCTGATAATTTACTCACCCCATGTCACCCAAGATGTCCATGTCTTTCTTTCTTCAGCTGAAAAGAAATTAAGGTTTTTGATGAAAACATTCCAGGATTTTCAACATATAATGGACTTCAATGGGAACCGAAATCGAGTTCAAGGTCCAAAAGACAGTTTCAGTGCAAACTGTTCAAAGGGCTTTAAATCAATTTCAGACGATGAATAAGGATCTTATCAAGCAAAACGATCACTCATTTAATAAATAAATAAAAAAAGTTTAAGTTTTATAAGCTCAAATGCTCGCGCTTGCTCTGTGACGTTTATAAAACTTAAACTTTGTTATTTATTTATTTAAATGAGCGATCGTTTTGCTTAATAAGACCTTTATTCATCGTCTGGAATCGTTTAAAGCCCTTTGAACAGTTTGCACTGAAACTGTCTTTTGGACTTTCAACCATTTGGTTCCCATTGAAGTCCATTATATGGAGAAAATCCTGGAATGTTTTCATCAAAAACCTTAATTTCTTTTCGACTGAAGAAAGAATGAAATGGACATCTTGGATGACATGGGGATGAGTAAATTTTCAGCAAAAGTTATTTTAAAAGTGAACTACTCCTTTAAAGGGAATAATACAGCCGAGGAAGGTCAAGGTATCTTCACAAGAGGAAAAGTGTTACAGTAATGACGATTTTCACCAGTTTTAAAGCGTAGTCCATGTTTGTGGAAGATCTATCTCATCTGAATCAATGATGCTAATGGAAGTGTTTCGGCCAAACAGCCAACGCTTCCAAAACGTGTACATAAAAAAGCCTGTGCTTGTAAACATTTTACATAAATAGTAATATAAAAAAGAGAGTAGACTATAAAAGATAAACCCTCGTGAGTCTCAAGCTAATTATATCACATTATGCTATTTGGGTCAAGTGATGTACTTTTGTTTCATTATACTGGCTTTTTACCGTCATTTCATCGCCCTCATGTCACTGCGAAACCCTGAAAGCACAAAAGTCCTAAAGCACAAACCGCCGTTTTACATAAAACAAAAACCGATGATTAATAAGGTCAAGGTCAGATTATCTACAGTGAGGAACGGAGTGAAATGCACCCATGTTTAAATCCAAGTGAATTGAGCAAATGAAGACCCTCCGCCTTTTGTCATCTGGAATGACATGCAAGTCAAATGTTCATTTCTGGGAAAATCATTCCTTGAAAACGTCCATATGAACGTCTTGCATGAAAGCAGACTCTTGTAGTCCGGTAGAAGACCCAGTTCATGAGGACAGGAGAGGCATACCTAAATAAGCAGAGACGGGGTGGGCTTCTTGCCAGGCCAGGCTTCTTTCAGCGCACTTCTTCTTGCGGGTTCGTTGAGCAGCTCGGACACGTACGGGCCAGTTATGGGCGTGGGGTTGGGGTTGAGCTTGAGCGGGGGTGGCGGGGCCTCGTGGGCCAGGTCTCACGTCCGGGGCAGGGTTCGAGCAGGGGCAACGGCAGTCCTCCCAGGATGGCGGCTCCGCTGGGAGCTCCTGTGGACGGAGCCTCGTGACTGGCTGGAGGGAGGTCTCTGTAGAGTTCCACCTTGCAAGGGGAACGCGTGCATGTGTCGCGTTACGCTCTCTTCGAACTCCCAGCGGCGTTACTACCGCCCATTTTCTTCCTCTGTTGAGTAAACCAACACAGACGTTCATGTAAATCACACTCCCTTTTCGCATTTGGCTGACGTCGAGATATGAATACGTTACCTTAATAGGAACGACAGCCGTTGAGACCATGTTTCTGAAACGCCCAACAGAGGGGTCAATGTCCTCTAAAAGAGTGAACACAAACACGGTTAAAAAGGGTGAGAGATATGGCAAAATGCCATCCATGCGCGGGTGCGTTTCTGAACAGTGAGCACTAGGGCTGTTGGAACAAATTACGAAATTCGAATACAATTAAATAAAAAAATCAATACTATTCGAATGCTAAAGTTACTATTCGAATATTGCATTTTATATATATATATTAGTGCTGTCAAACGATTAAAATATTTAATCGCGATTAATCGCATTAATGTCATAGTTAACTCGCGATTAATCGCACATTTTTTATCTATTCTAAATGTCTTTTGATTTCTTTTTGTTATATTATTTTTTCTCATTTTAATGCTATTATCAACATGGATTGACTTGTTTAGTGCAAATGTTTTATTATTATTATTATTGAAAATAACATTGGAATAGTGTTCAATATCACACTAACATATACAAATAATCTCTCACACAATGCAACACTGTCTATCAATAAAAGGGTGAAAGAAATACTGACGAGGTCCTGATATTGGCGAGGGGGCGGAGAATTCGCATCATCTGTGTGTGTGTGTGTGTGTGTGTGTGTTTGCTTGGTCATCATCAAGTGGTGTTTCAGGCTGGACGTGCTGCGATGATGATAGCTCAGTTCACAACGACAAAACACACAGATCACTTTGGTCTTGTTAATGGGACAATTTGGCAACTTTTTAAAAGTAAACTTTCCATTCAGAATCTCATTGGCATCCATTTCGGCGTCTCGCGCTCGTCATCCACTCAAAACGTAACGTTACTATTTGGCCGGCTCGCAAGCTGAAACGAGTGTGTGCGGCACAAAACGTCCTCGCGCTGCGCTCTGAAACCCATTCATTTCAATTGCTTGCGCAGCGCGAGGACGTTTTGTTGCTTCTTCGAACCAAAGCGCAAGCGGATCTAGCTAGACCGGAAACAAAACAACAGGCACGACGCACACACTCGTTTGGGCTTGCGAGCCGGCTTTGAGTGGATGACGAGCGCGAGACGCCGAAATGGATCAGGACGCATGCCGTCCTGTTGCAAAAGCATGTGAAAAAACTACAAAGTTTGCTAGGACAAAAAGACAGTTAATCGCGCGATAAAAAAATTAACGCCGTTATAATGGGTTTGCGCTTAACGCCGTTAATAACGCGTTAAACTGACAGCCCTAATATATATATATATATATATATATATATATATATATATATATATATATATATATATATACATACTTCTGAAGTGACCAGGTGAAACGGCCCTTTCTTCTCTCGCCTTCTTGACAGATCGCCTTCTTATTAACAATAGGAGAGTGCTGGACTGAGCTTTCGCGTGGCACATTCGCAAGGTCTCGTTCACGCCCTCTCTGCCATGCACGCGCCGCACGCTATGCATGTTATGCGCGTATTCCGGAGATTAACTCATTTGCCGATGATCAAAATGCAGCTCATATCTGTTGCTTTCGGTGACGTGCACTTCATTAAATCTGTATGGCGCGGGAATTGAAGATCGGATTTATATCTGTTTTGTAAAAACACATTTATGTGACCAGGTGTAAATGGAATCGTTTTGATGAATCATTTAGCTATCCGATCTGAGAAAACGCATGAAGTGGCAGGTGTAAACAGCCCCTAAATGTTTATTGTAGTAATGTTAGATGTCCCTCTAGTGGGCTGAACGTGTAACAACAAACACAGGCTATAGTGGTAATGTCGTAAATATTAATAATAGGATCAATTTGAGCATTTAATATTCGAATATTACATAAAATAAGGAATAGAATTCGAATAGTATTATAGAGGAAGATTGACAGCCCTAGTGAGCACGCACAATGCTATCCTCGCCATCCTTGACGAGCTAACTGCTGTTTTGCCGTGCCGTGTTCTGATTTACCTATTTCCTATTTACTTGTTTGGTGATGGCAATCCAGAATTACTGTTGGTGAAATTACCCGATTCACGTGAAAAAAAAGTGTCAGTTGCGAAAATCACGCTGTTTGCATTCCTGTAGACTACCGTCAATAATAGACACAAAATATTT
>JAQIUQ010005939.1:180000-220000 GCA_030378365.1 Hybognathus amarus | reverse complement strand
TTGTGCTCAAAACTACAAACAATTAGACATAATCAGACAGAAATGACCGTATTTAAATTAGGACTGTAGAAATGAGTTGACCTCATGTCTCTTTTGAATTGTGTCCAAGTTCAAGAAAACTAAAATAACTGATATATAATGGAAAATAATGGGAAAAAGCCAAGTGAAATGACATTTACTTTATTATTATAAATAATAATATATTATAAATAATATTAATATACTATATATTCCATAATGTTGCTTTGTTTCTTTACATCTGATTTTGAATACCAGAAATTAAGGCAAGACCATTGTTTTGGTTAAATTTACCAATAACATCATCATATTTCAGACTAGTTGAAAAAACATCTAAGTGTTTATTTTATTATACTTTATATTTGTAGATTTAAATGATAATACACAGTTCTCTCAAAATGAATTTTTGTCTCCTGCCCCGAGACATAAATCTGCACTTCAGCATCAAATTTTAATTTTGTTCTCTATAAAACTATAGTTTTTCCACCCAGTTGACAGTATTTTCATATGTAAGAGAGATATCCAAAATCCCCTCTGTAAAAACTAGGGCTGTCAATCGATTAATCGCATTCCAAAATAAAAGTCTGTGTTTACATAATATATGTGGGTGCACTGTGTATAATTATTTTGTGTGTGTGTGTGTGTATATATATATATATATATATATATATATATATATATATAAAAACACATGCATGTATGTTTAAGAAAAAAATCAAATATTTATATTATATCAAATATTTATATTTACATATCATATAAATTATATATAAATCTATATAGAGTATATACATGAAAATATTTCTTAAATATATACAAGCGTGTGTGTATTTATATATATATATATAAATAATTATACACAGTGCACCCACATACATTATGTAAACACAAACTTTTATTTTGGATGCGATTAAATCGTTTGAAAGGCCTAGTTAAAATCTTTAATGCGTCAACAAAATTGAACATATTTTTAAACCTGGCTTTGTGTCCAGATTTCAGTTCTGTAAATGTAGGCAAAGATGCCACCTAATTTTTTCAGGAAACTTGTACAAATTGTAAAGTCTTAATGCACTGTGATTAATCAACCGGAAGTATGGTGAATTATATTAGGTGTAATAATCCTTTAATTGTGGACAAATGTGGGCACAGAGGACTCAAGTGTGATACTAATTTGTATTTATTATAAATGTTATATCACTGTCCTAGATAAAGTTGTCTATCCATCTATGCTGTTTCTTATTTTATCTATTTTGGGGGTATTTTAGAATGTATTTACTTCAAAAAGCACCATATTGTCCATGTAAATTATGCTTATTTTTTTTTAATGTAAAAAAAATGTAACTACATTAAAATATCATTCCAATAAGTTCTTAGAGCTAAAACCTAAAGATGAAGTGACTTTGCCGTCACCTAGTGTCTTATTTTGGCTTATTTTCAGATTGCTCTAAATTACAGTTTTTCCCATTCATTTCTATGGGTGCCCAATTTTTTTTCACCCACTTAACATTGTAGAGTTGATTAAAAAAAAAAAAAAAATTGTGTGTGTTCAGGAGGCAACTTAGGAAAAGTGGCCAAGTCTTGTACCGCTCAGATCAAGGTAAGTATTTTTTTAAAAAATAAAATAAAAACTATGTTGCCCACATTTGTTCAGAATACAGTTTAGGGTTAACAATGTTCCCATATTCACCTGTGGCACTGTATATAAACCACTATACTGCAATATATTCAGTGTCTATGATCTAAAATGACTCATGATGTGCCCTGGAGTCATAACACCTGAGGACTGACTCCTCTCTCAGAGCTTAAATCTCAGGGTCTTGTTTCTCTAGCACCGCTTTTGGACCTGAAGGCCACCATAATGCACGCATCAGTGTGGGAAAAATAAAACTCAACTGAGCTGCAGGCGGTCAGGTCAGTATCTGGTGCATCAATGTCACATGTTGGTCAATTAATTATTTGTTTTTATAAAAAAAAAAAAGATTGGTTTACCCAGATAAATGAAATAAAACCGTATGCTATTGTGTTATGGTTATTTACATGTAATATGGCCCATTAGTGCATGTTAATATTTCCACCCTCCCAAAAATAGTTTTAAGCCAGTTATTTTTATAATTTGCTGTAGTGTGTCAGTAGGAATTATCCGTTTACAGAAAAAAAAAATGGAGACAGACAAAATCCAGAAGAACTGCCACAACGTTTCCAAGACGTTTAAAGAAATCGACCTGCAAAGCTAACTTACAGCGCTGTGAAAAGTTGAAGCACTTGAGTAAAAACACTGTAAAGACAGGACGTTTCTAAAATAATGCAATAAACAGATTTTTTGTAATAATTTACAATAGCTTTTGTCTAGGTTTGTACACTTAAACACAGTTTTTCAGGAAGATATGCAGTAAAGTTTCTTCAAGCATCTCTGAGACGTTGCTGCAGATCTTCTAAGATCTCACTGGATTATTAATTAATAGCAAAATGAATATTTGGAAATGTAAACTGATATTTCCTACTGATACACTACAGAAAATTAGTGATGGGCGGATCGATCCTGAAGTATCGATACTTCGATACTGACGTGGTATCGAAAAGGATCGATCCTCACATAAAAATATCGATCCAAATGTGTATTTTTTTTACCAGTAATTTTTTATTAATTTAGCATGCAATTCAGTGCGTAAAATAAGCTTCTAAGTGGAAAAATAAGCGAATGTTAGCGGGTAATTGTGTAGGATATAACCTTTTCTCCTAGGCATCTGTATACAAGACGAAACCAATCAATCACAGAGAGCGTTCGATGCTGGTGCTTTGCTGAGCTCACAGGCCCAGTGCGTTTGGGAAACGAAGCCTTGCTGACAGATAAACAATCGGGAGTTATTTCGCAATAAACAAACCAAAACTGTACATAGCAGTTTAAAATGTTGACGTCAGTAAGATCTTTATGAAATTAATATTTTTATTCAACAAGGATTGATGCATTAAATTGATCAAAAATGACAGTCAAGGGTTTTACACTGTTTAAAAAATAAATGAATATATAAATGCTGTTCTTTCAACTTTGTTCATCAAATAATTCTGCATAAAATGTATCATGGTTTCTAACAAAATATGAAACTGTTTTCAACATTGATAATAATAAGAAATGTTTCCTGAGCAGCAAATCAGCAAATTAAAATGAATTATCATCATGACTGGAGTAATGATGCTGAAAATTCAGCTTTGATCACTATAAATTACAGTTTACTATGGCATAGAAAACAGATAGCCTATGTAAAATTGTTAAATTGTAATATTACAGTTTTTACTAAAAGAAATAAAAATCTTACAGACTCCAAACTTTTGAACAGTAGGCTAGTACTATAATTAGGGTAGTTTTGTAAAAGTCACTGACTAATTAAAGGGGAGTTGAAAGCACAAATCACAAAATATTTAGGCCTAGTAGTCATGAAAACGTGTTCAGATTTAGCATACGATACATTCACCTCATCATGACACACTACTCTAGCACAGGAAAGTGCATACAAGTTCAAATGAATGCTTTTAAAATGAAAAAGTATCGGTATCGGTATCGAATATCGGCGATACTGGCCCTGTATTTACTTGGTATCGGATCGATACAGAAATTTGCGGTATCGCCCATCACTACAGAAAATAACTGGCTTAATACCATTTTAACGTATTAAGACTTTTGCACAGTACTGTGTGTTTATAAATATATATAAATAGCTTATATTTGTCCTTCTTGGAGGTGTGGTCACACTTTACATGGAAAAGACTCAATTCATCAATTCATTCAGACATCAATTCAAAGAATCTTGGAAAATTTAATTTTGTGAAAATTATTTTTTTACTTTTGTCTTCCATGTAACATACAGGTTTGGAACCACACATGGTGGAGTACTTAGAACAAAATAAAAAATACGTGATGTTAAGTTCTCATTACCAAGTCTACTTAAATTATTAACCAATACCTCAACAAGTTTGTCTCCTTTCACCACGTCCAAATGCAGCCCTGCTGGAGGCTTCCCTGCCCTGGAAGGAGAAACTCATGAACTCACTCCACAAATCATCCACCGTGCACATTATGATCAGAAATAAAGCATGTGGCTTCTGGGATGTTCCACAGATTGATCAATGAACATGAATACACTCTTCTACACAAATAATGTTCGTTGTAAAACAAGTTTCAGTTCCATCAGTGTGACGGTGTATCTGCTAAAGAGCAAGAGCTAACAGTTCGGTGGAAGATTATTGTTTTAATGCTGGGTAAGAATACACCTTTTTCATGCACTAAACCTAGCATATACTGCAGTGTTTTTTATTTATTACCATGAAGGACAGTCGAAATTTGGATTCATCTCTGTAGTATTTGTTGCCATTGTCACACATTCTTCAATGCTATCGACACGCCGAGAATCCTGGGTAAGCTGCTAAAACGGAACGTCTTCCGGCTCATGAATATTAACGACGTAACGCGTATTTCTCTCAGTAGTCGTAACTGATTGGCTCAAAGGCATACGTGACTAAGTGCGCGAACCCCGTGAACCATAGATATACAAACATAGAATCCTCATTAAGCGCCGTAATCGTAGGCCTTCCGCCATATTGCAGCGGTCAAAACAACGGCGTGGTGAAGAGATGAGTCCCATGCTGCGTCCGAAATCTCCACTCAAAGCACTACTCCCTACCCCCTATGTTGGGGTTAGAGAGCAGAGCACTTTATAGTGAGCTCACCAGCGTAATAGAAGTCACTTTCGGACACTACTCGATCGTCTCTCAGCGTCGTTGATTACATCATCTGTCAGCTGGTGCCAAGCCGGCTCTGGGCTAAATAGATTTTTTAAAATAAATACATTACATTATATTGAGCTTATTTCTGCGAAATTTAAAAACTAAAAGTGATTTCTGACCGTTTTTGTTATAATGCGCTACTCCAAACATGATTATAAATTATTTTTACGATCAGCGCAATGCATGATGGTATGTAGGGCTTAGGTTAGTGACCATCGGTTGTACACTACTTTTCAAAATGCATTCTGGGATACATTGAGTGAACTATATAGGGTATAATAATCATCACTATACATTCGGACAGCACTACAAAATGGCGAGCTCACTATATAGTCCACTATATAGTGAGTAATTGGAGATTTCGGACGCAGCACCAGTGAACTAGTGACTCAGCTCAGCCGTTGAAGAGAAATTGAGGCTGGAACCGTACTCAGTTAAACAAATCAAGATCTGTAACAAACTTCTGCAGATGAATATAGAAAACTAACACAAATCAACAAGACGAAGGAGTCAGCTAACACAACATTACCAAGTTACCACAGTATGAAAACTGTAACATTGAGTTAATACGTACAAAAACATATAAATGTAAAAGTTATCCCATTTCTTTGGAGAATCCAGAATTTTCACCCAGAAACTGTGCAGTGTTGTGGCATTTTTCGATCTGCATGCTGACCGTTGCAAGATGGCAGACGCACTTGTACGTATAGATATGGTGGGAACACCCCTTTGGGAGGTTAACCAATCAATATCAGCATTGGGTAATTAATATTCATGAGCTAAGCCTTTGCCATAAAAGGATTTGTCCGGGAAATAGTTGCAAGTTGTATAGACAATAGACAGTTGTGGTCACACAAGTGAAACCACATTAACATTTAATGTTATGCAGTTATATGTTGAAACAAAATATTAAAGTATAATAAATACATTAAATCGAATATTTAAATAAAACATTAACTAAACATATTCAAATAAAAGGCTGTGCGCAGTTCACTATGGTGTTTGTGGTTTCTGGGTGAGTCACTTTTGAGACTTCCTCTCTTGTCTATAATGTGTGAAAATAGCAGATCAGTGCAGTGTGTGTGTCCGCCGTGAGAGATGGGAGACCTCCAGTCCTTGCTGAGACTTTATCAACTGTTTGGATCAGCAGTCTCTGCCCCGTGTCCTACAGGTCTGCTCTGGAGTTTATTTCCAGGGTATGTGTCATGCTTTTATCCTTTCTGCATATTCTGGATGACACTTTGTCAAAGGGGAAAAACTAAATGACTAAATCCTAAGGTCCATGTCCGTAAATGTATTTTGCATTGTAATTGTTCATTAAAATATAAATTAGTTAAACAGAAGTGATTTGACATTTTTGTATGAACACACACACACTATTGGTATGTTTAGCTTTCGACCACAAACAGGACATGCACCATTTTTTTTCCCCATCAACGTGGTTTATGTCGTGCGCCTTCACTAGTGAACATATGACCGGATCTGGTTTAGTATTGTCTGCATCAAAAAAACAACAACAATAGCCTATAATGAGGAGGAAGTCAAATCAAAGTGAAAAAAAAAAAGATTGCTCATGACTGCATAAATCATGCATTAAATCAGTGGTTGTCAGCTTTTTTCTGTTTGTCAGATTTTAGGTCACTTGGTGAAACCAAAGGTAGTTTGTTTTTCAAAAATAAAAATATCCTTAATTCCCCAAACCGAAATGTATTAAAATTAAAATCTTGGTTTTGAGAATGAGGGCATGTCTCATGACCTGTCCAGGTTGGCATCTTCTAAAGTGACAGATATATTTGCACTAAAACATTGAGATTGATTAGATGCCTTTGACATCAACAATAAGAAATTGGTTTTCTTTTCACTTTTAAAAGATGATCATATGCAAATAGGACATTATGATGTGTTATTTTCAGGGTCCATATATGAGCTTTCGGGAAGTGAAGTGTGTTTATCTACTGGAGATTTGGTGAAGATCATTGGTTTACAGCTCCTGTCAGTATCGTGTGAGGAGATTGACACTGGAGCGACATATGAATTGCCAACTGACTATTCAGGTTAGTCTCTAAACAACAGCAATACACACAAACTAGAGTTGATTTAAATAACTATCTGTATTATTCAACATATGTTTACATTAGCATATGTGAATAACAACCCAAATGATTAGAGGTAAACTGGGACAGGATTCAAGGAGACAGGGATAGCTGTAGGTTGGAGTAATGGGTAATGTGCCGAACAACAGAAACTTTCTCAAGCAATTGGCCATTGAGGGATAGTTCACTTTAAAAAAAACTTTTGCTGATAATTCACTCACTCTCACGTCATCCAAGATGTCCATGTCTTTCTTTCTTTAGTCGAAAGAAATTAAGGTTTTTGATGAAAACATTTCAGGATTTTCTCCATATAATGGACTTCATTGGGAACCAAACAGTTCAAGGTCCAAAAGACAGTTTCAGTGCAGCTTCAAAGGGCTTTAAACGACACCAGACGATGAATAAAGGTCTTATCAAGCAAAAAAGATTGATCATTTTAAAAATAAATACAAAAGTTTCAGTTTTATAAGCTCAAATGCTCACCTTGCTCTGTTTTGTGATGCACGTTTGTGACTTTCCTGTTCAAACCGTTCATCAAAATGAGTCATTTGGTCGATTCAATGAATGTAATGAATGAAATTACTTGAAAAAAGATTTGTTCATTTTGAGTTCAAACTCTCATTTGGACCTTGAACCGTTTGGTGCCCATTGAAGTCCATTATATGGAGAAAATCCTGGAATGTTTTCATCAAAAACCTTAATTTCTTTTTCAACTGAAGAAAGAAAGACATGGACATCTTGGATGACATGGGGTGAATAAATTATCAGCAAAAGTTTTTTTCAAATGTGAACTACTCCTTTAATTTGGAAGCAAGGGTTTACTGATCACAATGCAAACGGGAGAAACCTCATGTTACGGTCGTACTGTAGATGACAACTTCCAGGATCAACACGGTTCATGTACCACAAGGTAAATTAAATCATTTGCATTTACCCAGTTTCATAGGCTAAATAGAGGCACTGAATTGTAGACCAGTCTGTACATGACTTGAAAACAGTTAGCTATTTAGGTTTGTACATTAGCATGGACTCACTAACTTTAATTGCAACTTAATGAGAGTCTGACAACCAGAAAATGACCGTTTTTGTCTTCATTAATGGGGTTGAACTCTTGGGATCCATGTTAATGCACTCACATCACTGGATTAATACGCATAGTCCAAAGCAGACATTTTGCTTGGTCTTGTTTGGGTTTAGGAAATGGAATAAAATAAATCCCATAGCCCATCTCATGACGCCTGGAATCAGAGTAACAAGAACCCCAGGCACATCGTTTTACCATTTTTGTAGCATAAACACCATCGAACCGGTGAGATCTTTGCATCTTTCAATGTTTCTCTCATGGCGTTGAAACCTAAAGATGTCGAGTTCCACATGCAACTGATACTCAACTGCCATTGGCTCATCTGCGTTCGAGGGGAGGGGCTTACCGATCAATTGTAAGACCTTTCGGCACGCCAATTACTCCAACCTACAGATAGCCACCCTTGTCTCTCTATGAACAAGTCATGATGCTAGTTCTTCAACTTAAAGTAGTTCACTTTTGAAAAAAACTTTTGCTGATAATTTACTCACCCCCATGTCATCCAAGATGTCCATGTCTTTCTCTTCTTCAGTCGAAAAGAAATTAAGGTTTTTGATGAAAACATTCAAAGATTTTTCTCTATATAATGGACTTCAAATGGTAACCAAATGGTTCAAGGTCCAAAAGACAGTTCCAGTGCAAACTGTTCAAAGGGCTTTAAACGATTCCAGATGATGAATAAGGGTCTTATCAAGTGGAACGATCGCTCATTTATTTATTTAGCACATTTAAACAGCTGCTTTTGACAGACCAAAGTACTTTCACAAAACACACAAATAAGAAAAGTAAAAACAGCGAAACAGAGCAAGATCACTCATTAAAAAAAGTTTAAGTTTTATAAGCTCAAATGCTCGCCTAGCTCTTGTTCTGTGTGACTCTCCTATTCAAACTAGTTAAAAGAGTAACTAAACACTAAACCAACTTTTTTTAGTTAATGATCTGTAAGAATGGATCTTTATTAATACCAGTCATTGATTCGAGTAACTTTTTTGACATTTGTTTATAAAGTGTTCTATTTCTACAATATATGGTGTAAGTACGTCTTAGTGCTGCCCTCTTCAGGTTCAACCGTGGCTACTGCAGTTGAATTTTCCTACTGGATGTTCTGCACTTCGTGACGCACACAGGTTTCAGCTCACCACGCGAGCTACGCCCTTGGCAGTATAAAAACCATATTGTTTCGTCAAAACCACTGTAGGGAGTAGGAATTGCGAGTATTGAAAACGATCAGGATAGAGTGTTTTAGCATCTATTTCGTCCCCTCTATCTCCGCTGGGGTCAGCCCGCTTTTTCAGCATTTTCAAATATTGCCAGTGGGTGGAGTCAGGCTCTGACCAGGGGTTTAGTCACCCTTTAAACAAAATGAACTAATCTTTTCCAGAGTCAACACGTTCCTTTCGTTTGTGAATGAATCAGATGACACGAAAAAAGATTCGTTGATTTTGATGAACGAGTTCGAACATGAGTCACACAGAACAGAGCAAGGCGAGCATTTGTGCTTATAAAACTTAAACTTTGTTATTTATTTATTAAATGAGCGATCGTTTCGCTTGATAAGACCTTTATTCATCGTCTGGAATCGTTTAAAGCCCTTTGAACAGTTTGCTACTGAAACTGTCTTTTGGACCTTGAACTGTTTGGTTCCCACTGAAGTCCATTATATGGAGAAAAATCCTGGAATGTTTTCATCAAAAACCTTAATTTCTTTTCAACTGAAGAAAGAAAGACATGGACATCTTGGATGACATGGGGGTGAGTAAATAATCAGCAAAAGTTTTTTTTTTTTTTTTAAAGTGAACTTCTCCTTCAATTGCCTAAAGGACAACAGCCACCTTGAGTTTAATTTCTAAACCAAAACCTAGGTCTAAGTTTATTGATTTTCCCACACTGAATCTCTCTAGGCCAGTTCAGACTCGTCGCTGAGGAACTCCCGTACAATGCAATAGAGGAAATTGTGGGTCTGTGTCCTGTTGGAGTGGACGCCTGTGGTTCCTTCACCTTCACAAGCAGAGAGGAGCTGACTATCGACAACTTCACAGTCCCCGCCGGAACAAAGTTGACCCTGGTTTCAGTGGAGGCCGCTGACAATGGAGAAAGACTTGCACGGTGTCATGTGGTGGGGCAGAACAAGGCGTCTGCAGAGATACGCCTTCCTCTATCCCTCAAAGGAGAGTTTTATGAGTACGAAAGTGACCGTGGTTTCACTCTACAGGAAATCATGTCATCAGCAAGGCTGAGCGTCCGCCACTTCCGCAGCACAAATATCAAGAACTGTGGAGCCCTGATGGTTTTCAGCCCGGTGTATGAAATTAGCGCCATTATGCATAGTAAGTACAACAGCGTTACAATACTTTAGAAATATTTGCCAAGTCCTTTTTCCTCAGACATGACACTGGTGCCAAGGCCAGATGTGTAACTGTCCAGAACACAGTGCTGCAGTTTTTACATATTTTTGTAGGCCGGTGTAGTGGCAAATGGGGTCCCCATTTGGAAATCATAAGACGGTTTGCATAGACTAGTCTTAGAAATTAGCCACCTCTTTTTTTCCCCTCAAGACTGGTCCTAACTCTAAGTCCGCTACATAAAAAGGTACTGGGTCTACTTCTGAAATAGAAAAGTAAAACTGATTACCCCCTTGGCTTGGCTACCTGCAGTTGGTCAAACTAGTTGGCCCATGTCTCCTTCTCAGGACTCCAAGTCATCCCATTGGTTGAAATTGCTTTTAATAGGTTCTGTCTTTAACACCTGATTATCAATTCCAACAAAATTCATGTTATGATAAATGCTGTTTCAATTACGTTATAATGTCCAATTATGATGGCTTTAATGTTCCTGACAACTTCTGTAGTCCCATTTTAGACACTTGATATCAACTGCATTTTTCAAGACAATTAAAACCTTTAAAAAATTCACAAGGGCCTTATTTCAGAAAAAGGGTTAAGCTAAAGATTAAAATGCATGTTTGAGCTGTTTTAACTGAAAGCAACTTGCACTGAGATATCTTAAAATATCATTGTTTTGTCTTAAGATGCACACAAAAATGTTAATTTTTCCCCCTCTAAAATCACATTTATAAAATATACTTGAATATCCTAATTTAACTAAGGTCTACTACTGGCTTAATCTAAACCTTGTCTGTGAAAGCTGAGGAAGTTTAGCGAGTACATTTTATCTTGAATAAAACGTCAAAACATCCTAAACTTGTGTTCACCAACATTTAACCAAAAGCCCATTTACTTCAGGGGCAATAGAAGCGGAAGTGGCCAAATATTTACTAACTTTCAGGTTTTTGCATACAAAAATGAGTCATCCTCCCACTGCAGGAAAGGTAGTTGTGGGCCCGAAAGATTGGCTCCACACTGACCCACAAAACCTTCTGGTCTCAAATAAGGAACTGCAAGTGTCTCAGACCTGGAAATCTGCACTAAACGGTTTCTAAAGAGCCACAACTTAGCAAGAATTAAGCAAAATAAATTACATTACACTAACATTACACTAATTACGTTACACTAATTACAATATAACTACCAAGATAATTCACTCATGAATATGAATGGGAGAAAATTCAGTGTGCACAAATTCTATTTAAAAAGAGCCAATTTTTTAAGAAGTCTGGTTTCCTTTGAACAAGTTGGGCTATTGGGACTGTACATGTGCATTGGCTGGACTAACTTGCTCATTGAGGATAAATATTTATGGGATAGTGCCTGTCCAATTTTTCTTTGTTGTTGTTGCTGATTTTGCAATCTGTTCTTTAAATGTGGATTTGGCAAGATTGCTGAGATTTTGATATTTCCCCATTCAAGTAAATATGAATTGGTCTTGCATTCGCTTCCCTTCCCTACCTTTGATTATAATCAATAAAGCAGTCTGAACTGAAAATTAGTTGCAATTAGTTATTTAGTTATGCAATTTGCGATTTCATAGAATTATTTTTGAGGCTAATACATGTACTCGAAAATTTAAGCAGTCATAAAGTCTAATGAACTCAAATAATGCGTGTGGTAATGTGATCAAATCCTGTACATCACTGATTGGCACGTTCAGTGGAAGCATTGGGCAGTTCTAAGAGAGGTTTACAAATAGCCCAACACCAATAGGGGCTTTTGCACTCAGCCATTTATAATCTAGTGCATACAAATGCATATCTGTCTGTTATTATGATTGTGAGACACTTGGCTTTTTATCAGATCTCTGTATCCAGGCAGATTGCAGAAACTTCCTCTTCTGAAATATAATATAGGCTCATTTATTTATAAAAGGCAAATGAATTACTTCGAAATCATACAATGTGATTTTCTGGATTTTTGTTTAAGAGTCACTTAGTTGAAGAGTACATATGATAAAAATGACAGACTTCAAATACTTGTTCTCCCCACTGTATTATGGCTATAACCTGTTTAAACAGCTTTTTTTTAAATGGCAGGTGCTCTTTCACGTACGTTCAGCAACTTAACAACGTCACTGGTAGTTCCAATAGTGCTGGTTTAGACCGACTCTGAAGTAGGAGCTAAATTAGTTCTTCCAAAGGGAGGTCTTATAGCTAAAATCGTTCCTGAGTTCCTCCGGTGTGAACGCGCCAAAATCCTGGTACTTTAGCTAATAGTTTTAGGAACTATGAAAAGGTTCCTCCGGTGCGAAAGCCCTGAATGAGAACCAAAGGGAAAAGGCCTTCAGCTGTAACTCAATCCTGCTCCTGGAGGCCCACTCAACACACCAGCCTAGTTTTCAGGTAAAGCCAAAATCCTAAAGTAGCTCGGCTCTAATGTGTTAGATTACAGTAGGTGATTTAAGGTGGACCTCTAGGACCTGATGGAGTTACAGCTGACTGCCTTTTCCCACCAACATGGTGGTTCTCATTAGGGGCTTTCGCACCGGAGGAACTCTTTGCATAGTTCCTAAAACTATTAGCTCAAGTACCAGGATTTTGGTGCGTTCACACCGCAGGAACTAGGGAAAGGTTCCTCTGGTGCAAAAGCCCTGGCTAATGAGAACCACTGGCAAAAGGCAATCGGCTGTAACTCAATCCTGCTCCTGGAGGTCCACCTTACATCGCCTACTGTAATCCAACACATTATGCCTGGTTTCACGTCACATGTATTTGTTTTTGGTCCTGTTACGATAGTCACTGTGTCGGATTACGCGATTTTGACTCCTAAAATCTTGTCGTGTCGTGGACAAGACACATGTCAGACTACACGATGCTTCCTGACCAGCCATTGCATGGCCGTCTTTGACGGCACGCGTAATGTCATCGAAGAAGGTCATGCAAAAAATCGGGGCTAAAATCGTGTAATCTGAACACAGGCATTAGAGCCAGCTACTCTAGGACTTTGGCTTTACCTAGGCTGGTGTGTTGAGTGGAAAGGAGTACACCTGTCAGAGGAGGGTGTCCAATCCTCCTGAAGGGCCACTGTGCTGAGAAGTTTAGCTCCAATCCTAATCAAAACACCTGAACCAGATAAGCAAGGTCTTGAGGATTACTAGAAACATGTAGGCATGTGATCTTAACTCTGAGATATTGGCCCTCCAGGAGCAGATTTGGGAAACCCTGTCATACAGGCTTGATACATGTCAATGCTCCTGGAATTAATGTTTTTTTAATGATTTTTCCCTTTAGTGAGGAAGAACGTGGTCAAGTTCCCATCCAGCCTGGAGGTGGATGTCCAGGACGTGACAGAAGAGTTCCAGGATTTAGTGTTCATAACTCTCGCTATCACTGACTGAAGTTGCAAGTCAGCCAAAGGAAGTCCTCCCCACACTATGGCAGAGATCCTTGATGGCCCAGAAGGCGATCCGTTTTTTAATAGCAGCTGGTTCAAGGAACTGCAGAGTGGAAGGCAACTCGTGTTGCATAAGTGTGGCCACTCAACATATATATTAGCCTCGACTCCAAAGGGAAAGAAGGGAAAACAGTACTACTTAATCTCAGAGAGGTATGGTGGACGAATGAGAAGAAGGGCCCGGGATTCGGATCAGTGTACGAGCTATACTTGGGATCCTCCCAGTCTCCAGGGTTGAAGGTTAGTGTGACTAGGCATGTCGAAGCGGAAGAGGAAGAGGGAATTCCTGCGCTAGTGTTGGCGAGCAGCTAGAAGTGTTAAGGTTGGATAGGCCCAAGGATAAATCTAGTACTGCTCAGAAAGTAGAATGTCTAATTTGTAAACGTACTATGGAAGTGGATGACGAAGACGATGATGAGGAAGACGACAGTGAGGAACTCTCTCTGCCACTGTTTATGGCAGGTCACTTTGTGGAAAAGCTTTCAGACAACAAGAAGTATAAGCTAACCGATTTAGTGAGCAGCACTTTTCCTCTGGATGTCAAAGTGGTGACTCGGATAAAGACCTGGAAAAAGATCCCCTGATGGGGTTAATAGCACTCTAAGCTTGAGGAGACTTTCAAAGAGACCATAGTATTGGCAAGCCTATCCAATAAACCAGATTGGTGTTTTGAGTTGCCAAGTAAGTTGGTTAAAAATGTCTCTCTGTTTCACCTCTGATCATCTGCCGTGGTCCAGTGATGAACCCCCAGACCTTCATTTAGAGACGGTCACTGAGGTGACAGAGAAATTCTACTATGAATATCACAAATGCATCAGCAAAATTGAGGAACCCCTCCTCCGTCCACCAAGCCGGAAACCATCCAATGCAAAAGCACCTAAAGAAGCCCCCCAAGTCTGAAAAAATATTACCACAAGTAAGGATCGATGTGACCGACAAACTTAGTCCGAGCCTCTGCTCCATCAGACAAAGGGTAAATCGGCCCTGCACCACCCTCCGCCAGATGATGTAAGCACACACTTTTATTCACCCAACATGTACATAGACATGTAGGAATCAAACAGTAATAGTTTTGTTGCATTCTCAGATAAGCTACAACAGGATTATCTATTACAGCATTTCCCAAATTCCCCTTTTTGGTTAATGTTTATGGTGAGAAATGGAAAAATCCAGAGCTCACATACTTCAAGTTAGAGGCATGGTCAAGCTAACAAGAAGAGTGATCACCCAAAAATTCAATGGCACCTCATTGCAGTACATGAGATCCACAGGGAGGAGTTCTGATCAAGATCCTAAGGGGTAGAGATGGGTAGGATTAGGGTTGGGTTTAGGGATTAGAGTTGGGTTTAGGGATCAGGGGGCGGAGTTGGGTAGGTTTAGGTGTATGTAAGGTGGTGATGAGTTCGGATCAAGATCCGAGGGGTGGAGATGAATAGGATTAGGGTTGGGTTTAGGGATTAGGGGTGTGTTTAGGGATCAGGGGGCGGAGTTGGATAGGTTTAGGTGTATGTAAAGGTGGGATGAATAGGACAAAGATCCAAGGGGTGGAGATGGGTAGGATTAGGGTTGGGTTTAGGGATCAGGGGGCGGAGTTGGGTAGGTTTAGGTGTATATAAGGTGGGATGAGTCAGATCAAGATCCAAGGGGTGGAGATGGATAGGATTAGGGTTGGGTTTAGGGATTAGGGGTGTGTTTAGGCATCAGGGGGTAGAGTTGGGTAGGTTTAGGTGTATATAAGGTGGGATGAGTCGGATCAAGATCCAAGGGGTGGAGATGGATAGGATTAGGGTTGGGTTTAGGGATTAGGGGTGTGTTTAGGGATCAGGGGGCGGAGTTGGGTAGGTTTAGGTGTATGTAAGTTGAGAGGAGTCGGATCAAGATCCAAGGGTGGAGATGGGTAGGATTAGGGTTGGGTTTAGGGATCAGGAGGCGGAGTTGGGTAGGTTTAGGTGTATGTAAGGTGGGAGGAGTTGGATCTGGATCCGACTCCTCCCCATGGATTTCATGTTCTGCAGTGAGAACCAACATCTTGTCCAAAATCCATAGCTTTTTCTGTAGATATGTTTCCATCCTCATGTTTTTATCCGAATTAAGTGATATCAAATTAAAAATGCATTATGGAAACAGTAAAATTTGATTGAATTTCATGACATCAACTCAAATAAAATGTGTTCAATCTCATTTGATTTAATTTTGATTGTTATATGACTTATGTGATAAACGCTGATGGAAACGTTATTATGGCACAATCCATTTGGCCTAGCAAAACTTTATTCGCAAATGTTTGCTTGAATGTTGTGCGATTTATTTCGAAAATGAATAGGAACACCTTAAAACGTCTCAAATCAATTTTGATATACCAATTTAATTCGCAAAACAGCATGTGACGTTATTACACACAGCTTTTTATTTGCTTTAAAGCAGTTGGATGGAAACACTTTCACCAGCTTTATTCGCATGAGTTTTTTTACTGAACTTCAGATAATTCTGATTGACAAGTGGATGGAAACTTGGCTTGTGAAACAAAAGTTCTGCTGAATTATTAGCATGCTCTTTGCTTTACAATGAAAGGGTTTGGGAATGGACGCTGACAAACACCAAAAGACAAAGCACCATACATTTTGTCAGTGTTCGATTGGTCTCAAAACCCTTTTCAGTGTCAATTTCAATAATTAAACCTGATTATATGTTTTTTTTTTGTTTTTGTTTTTATAAACTTTAGGTATTCATGTCTTATTTATACATGTCCACAGAAAATTATGTTGTGAATTCATTTTTGGTATAATTGAGAATCATGTAATGAAGCAACTAATAATGACATTTTGTCAGTGATTTTTTTTTAATTATTTTTTTTTTATTAGGGGCTGATATTCACCCACTTAAATTGATTAACTAGGCGTATTTAAACTAGGCGTTGTAAGCTCCATATATGGTTATTTCGGGGAGAAGACGCACGTGCGCAACAATCTTCGGCTGACTGGGATTTACAAAGGGAATTCTGCGCAGGTTCTGGTGTACGAATGCTTTTATAAATCAGAATTTTTTTGGCGTACACCATTTTTGGCTTTCGGGCGCACATACACTTTAAAGTAAAGATCCTACGCACAGTTTTAGTAACTGTAACCATGGTTTGTAACCCTGGTCACTGCAAACAGCTGCATTTGAAGTGGCATTTAGATGTATTTACACAGACTTTATTGCAGTTCAGAGGGCAAAAGGTGCATTTTCACAGCAACTACAAATGCAATGATTAATAAAGAAGTTTGTTTTAAATAAAATTTGAATTAGAAAATATGAAATGATGTAGGGAAAATAACAGACACTTTTTTTATTGCAACTGGTTCTAAGAACTATAAAAGAAATCATTAATTCTGGAATGAAGCAAACTGGCTTGTCATTGATTTAATCACTAAACTATCCCATTCAACAACAGAGACAAAGTTCAGATAAGGCTTGGGAAGCCATTGCATCGAACTGTATTTACCACTTCTATGGTGCTCTTTTGTCATTCGAGATGGTTTCCTTATTTTCATTGGCGGTAGCATGTCATTTATAATGACATTAAATGCATGTTTGGAACAAAGAAAATGGTGAGAAAATGATGATCGAGTTTTACTTTTTGGGTGAACTAGTCATTTTTCACACTACATGATTTTAAGCCCGATTTGCTAATCGTTGAGCTTGCCGACAGGTCAGGGAGTTATTGTGTGCGAATCTCTGGGGATGAACGTCTCTAATCTAGGAGCTCTGAAAGAGCCAACGACGCATCAAAGACGCGCCATCTAAGCCCAGAAAAATATATGCGAGCCCAGAAAAACATTGTAGATCAATCACGTCTGTTTCGTGTGGTGTGAACAGCTCAACAACTTGAACACTCATGATTTCACAGAGAGCAATTCATGTTGTGTGAACCTCAGTTTTAAAATCATGAAGTACGAACTAGGCTTAAGACGGTAAAAACATAAATCAGCCCTTATAACGTCTGGTACAGTAACCATGTGCTTATGCATACTGAACAGGAAGATGTTGCATTGTGTTCCTCTTTTCCTCTTATTTGTTAAGCTGACTCAGCAGCTTCTAAACTCTGACTTTTTTTTTTCCTGTGCAACTCCCCAGAATCCAGCTCAGCCCCCTCCAATCTTGCCTAGGAAAAGCATATCAAGAGCAGAGAGCGTCAGCATGCCCAATATGTACGTGACCGGTCCCACAAACGCATGAAATGCAGGTTGGTTTGTCTTTACATTTAGATATTTAATACTTTTATGAACTGTCTTTAAACAGCAATCAGAAAAAGTAAAATGTGTAGATTTTAATCTGTTCTTTTCTTTCCTTCCACCAAAAAAAAGCAAAAAGACTGTCTGACTCTGGACCACGACTATGAGTCTATCGAGGAACGCATTAAAAAATCCTGCATGAAAGCCTTTTCTATTAGAACAAGGACACTTTGTATTCATGTTAAATGTAAAAAAAAAACTCAAGAAATCAAAGTACCATCATGGATATGACCTACTTTTCTACTAGGATTTAAAGTTGTGCCAAAGCAAGCTTTAACAAATATACACTTTAATGTAAATTAGGCAATGCCGTTTGTACTGCTTATTCTTTAGTCCATGCTGAAATGTAAAGAACAGAATTAAGTTTGTAAATGTGTATGCTTTTGATAAAAAAAAAAAAAAAATCCAAAAAGTACAAATATGGTTCTATATATTTTTTGCTTGTTTTCCTTTAACTACATGGATATGGAATGGGCTTATTGAGGTCTGGTAACATGACAGAAAGGTAATTAGGCTTCATTGTCTGTAGATCTGAAGTGGTCCTCATCAATGGTGGAGAAAATGTGTCCCTCGTTGCTGAGAAAGTCCACAATTTGCCTGTAAGACAGATAAGAGACTTCAGATGTGAATAAAGGAATAGATTCACTTTGAATATCGGCTTAGGGTTGTGTTTTTTTAGATGGCTTTTTCACGGTCTTGGTTCAGTGTTATAAAAAAGGTGTTGTTGACAAGTGTTTGATATTGTGAGCTGTGAAGCATTTGGTGGGAAATGAGTGAAGTTCACAAATGAACAAACCTGTGTCTGAAAAAGCCTACTTCTATACATGGTATATACAAGCGTTAGGGTTGCGGCATGGCACTAAATTTTAGTAGTCGGTACCAATACCAGTCAAATGTCACAAGACTTGGTTTCAATTTTGGCATGGCAAAAATATATATATTTTTAACTTGCATTATATTACTGTAGTTAAATTTTAATGCTATTAATGATCATAAGTAAGTAATTTTTTTATTTATTTACTTCAAAAAAGTACCATATTATCCATGTAAATTATGCTTATTTTTATGTTTTATTTTTTTTAATTTTTAACTACATTAAAATATCATTCCAATAAGTTTTTAGAGCTAAAACCTAAAGATGAAGTGACTTTGCTGTCACCTGGTGTCTTATTTTGGCTTATTTTAGATTGCTCTAAATTAGTTTCCCATTCATTTCTATGGGTGCCTATTTTGAATTCAAGATTAAAGAGGTTTTTTTTCACCCACTTAACATTGTAGAATTGAGTAAAAAAAAAAATTGTGTGTATTCAGGAGGCAAAGTGGCCAAGTCTTGTAACGCTCAGATCAAGGGAAGTATTTTTAAAAAATAAATCAAAACTATTTTGCCCACATTTGTCCAGAATACGGTTTTAGTGTTAAAGTGAGCAGCGCATCAAAACCAAAAGCACTTAGGGCCATTTAAGGTAATGCTATATCTGCTACTATCTTTATCCTTGAGCAGTCTATATAACCCTTTCAAACCAGATTTGTATTAAAACGGTTTATTTAATATATACATATTTGTATTTGAGGAAATATATTTGTATTTGAGTAAGGCCATGCCCCCTTGTCGGATTCTGGTGTGTAATGACGTAGGGCTAGCTCATTGGTCGCACGTCAGAGGCCCCAGCGCCATTGGATGTGCAGTCGCCGCAGCACAGTCTATGAGTGAGCCAGACGCTCAATGTGCTAGATGTGCAGCTGAAAATGTGTTTTACATAAAAGTTTCTTATCCTCGATTTACTGAAAGGAAAAACTCCTTTTCCTCGATTTACTGAAACTTTTATGTAAAACACATTAGCATGCACATCCAATGGCGCGGGTGCCTCTGAGGTGCACACATGGAATAATCTCCCGATCAAACTCCGCTTCCCGAAAGTTACTCACTCCACTCACTGCGGTCTCGTGAGGAAAAGCAGCTTTTTGATGTAAAGTTTTTCTTGTTTCCCGAATACAAGTATTTTTGAAGTATTTGTTCGAAATAAGTGTTCGTAAAAAAAATAATTCCGAATACCGTATTCAGGATTCGGCTCCACCCCTAATATATATATATATATATATATATATATATATATATATATGTGAAATTACTGATCTTAAATATACAAGCTTGATAAAATTGATCATTTTAGAAGAAAATTTCAAATGGCACTTAGAGGCTTTTGCATCTGAACTCTTCATATATATATATATATATATATATATATATATTATATATATTAGGCAAGTGGGAGTGTAGAGGGCAGGAAGAGGGGAAGACAACAACCAATAAAACACAGACCTGGAACATACTCATTATACAGACACACGAATATTAAAATATGACCACAGAGGAAAAAAAAACTAAAAATGGTTTTGAGGGCACCTTGATGCATTTTAAAAATAACTAGAGATGCACCGAAATATAAATTCTTGGGGGCGAAACCAAAACTTCTAGATGCACTTGGCCGAAAACCGAAAATAACTATTCATTTCTTATTTAAATTTTTTGTTTGTATAATTGTTTTATTATTATTATTATTATTATTAAGACTTTTTAGATTTAATGCAATAATTTAATTAATCTTAATTAAAAAAAAAAATACAAGGCAATAAAATAACCACACTTTTATAAAAAAATAGGCCTATATTAAATATCAATATATTATTCTTCATTCAGTTCTATGCAACATAAGATTTAACAGATTTATTTTTTGACCAATTATCAAAAAAAGTCGTCATTCAAAGCTATTATCATCAGAGCATGTGAGCAGGATAGGAGGATAGTGTTATGTTCCCAGCGCGTTGCCCAGGACGGCTAGACACCGTATCACAGCACAGTAGCGCTATTGCAAACAGAAACAAGTCCAGAGAAACTTCATGTCAGCACATTTGAGCAGAATTACAAAAACGGTGGAGTAACCCTTTACCTTTCAGGGTATTTTTATAGTATAATGAACTTCAAACTGTTGTAACTTTCGTTTCGTCACACAGCCGGGGTCCGTCCCTGGAGAGGACTAATAATGCATAATATATTTTCCTAATATGAATTTTATTATGATTAAAAAATAAAGGTTATAATAAAATTATTGCACAGCATTATCTACTGTTATCTTGAGATGTTTTATCTAGTAGCAACGATCAAACTTAAACTTAACAGTTTTGCCTTTTTTTTTGATTATGTGGTTAAATGATCTGTGCTAAAGTGCTTTTTATCAGTTCTTTTAATAACTTTGTGACGTCTTCAGGGTTGGAACACACATCTGATGCCGTGAAAAGACTTATTGCTTATAATGTGCTGTTCCTAAAAAAATGCAACAAAAAAAGGGCTCAAGTCAAGATAGTCATTTAATTCTGGGCATTTCAATGCCTTAAATTTATAGTCTCTCTTTAGTTTAATTTTTGATTCACGTTGAATCAGATCAACGTGTGATTGTCAACAAGTCGAATCTCTATTAATATTAATATTTCGTGTAAATGAGAGGCCAGATATCTGCGTCTTCCCTTTGTGTAAACGGGGCATGAGCTGCTGCGAGTGAGTGGAGGCGGGGCTCATTTGCATATTCATAGAACCACATATACTAAATGAGGCAAGGGTGTAGTTACATTCAAGCTATTTTAAGGCATGACAACAAATTAAATGTCATTTTGTTGATCAAAGATGAGTTTTAAGGGATAAAATGATTGACTACATGAGTCTTTAACTGGATAAATCTTATTTGTCTGTAGGCCTACATCTAAAAAAATGTTTTCCTTGCATCACATTATCACAATGATGACATTTAAAACATCTCTTTGGTTTAACTGCTAAACAGTTGCTTTCACAGTACTGATTTATAACGGTGAACTAATGAGCTAACTAACTAATTCTATCCAAGAACAGACTAGGTAACTTTTGAGTCTCAAGTCTTATGAAAACAGAGCTCAAGCTCATGAGAAAAAACAAATGAGGTTCCTATGATAAAAGAGGAAGCCCTTTCAGAGAAATTTAAGGACGTGTTATTCTCAGAGCTCATTCGGGTTAACAGAAGAGAAACGGAAACTAATAAAAGAGGAAGAGGGGTAAAATTCTTTTCTTTTGGATCAAGGTCCACTACAAAAGCTCTTTCTTTATAGACGCCCATCTCAGAAGGAGAAGTTTGTACCTGATAACATTGACGCTCATGCTATTCAGCTTCTGCTTGAGGTCCTGCATGCTGATGCCTTGAGGCTCATGACAACTCTTGATCAGGCCCAAAACCTGCACAAAGAACACAACTCAAAATGTGTTATACCAATCACATACTTCATTATATATGCTTATCTATAGGTGTGTATGCAAATGTGTGTATACATGTACCAGTGTGTGTACACACCACACACACGCATATATACATACACACACTACCGGTCAAAAGTTTAAGATCTGTAAGATTTTTTATGTTTTTAAAAGAAGTCTCTTCTGCTCACCAAGGCTGCAATTTTTTGATAAAAAATACACAAAAAACACAGTAATATTGTGAAATATTATGACAATTTAAAATTACTTTTTATGTTAATATGTATTAAAATGTAATTTATTCCTCTGAAAAAAAGCTGAATTTTCAGCATCATTACTCCAGTCTTCAGTGTCACATGATCCTTCACAAATCACTCTAATATGATGATTTTATGCTCCAAAAACATGTATGATTATTATCATGTTGAAAACAGTTTTTTACATTTTTATTTCAGGATTCTTTGATGAATAGAAAGTTCAAAAGAACAGCTTTTATCTGAAATGGAAAGCTTTTGTTACATTAAACACTACCCTTTAAAAAGTTTGGGGTCAGTAAGAATTTGTATTTTATTTTTGGGGGAAATAAATAAGAAATCAATACTTCTATTCATCAAGGATGAGTTACATTGATCAAAAGTTACAATAAAGACATTTATAATGTTAGAAAAGATTCTAATTAAATAAATGCTGTTCGTTGAACTTTCTATTCATCAAAAGAATCCTGAAATAAAAATGTAATAAAACTGTTTTCGGAGCATAAAATCTCATATTAGAGTGATTTGTGAAGGATCATGTGACATTAGACTGCAGTAATGATGAAAATCAGCTTTCAGAGGAATAATTACATTTTAATATATATTAACATATAAAAGGTCATTTTAAATTGTCATAATATTTCACAATATTACTGTGTTTTTTGTGTATTTTTTATTACAAAATTGCAGCCTTGGTAAGCAGAAGAGACTTCTTTTAAAAACATAAAAAATCTTACTGATCTTAAACTTTTGACCAGTAGTGTGAGTGTGTGTGTGTCTGTGTGTATATGTATGCATATATATATATATATATATATACATACATACATACACACACACACACACACATATATATATATATACATATATATATATATATATATATATATATATATATATATATACACATACTCTATTTCTGTGGCTTGTATATACCTGTATGTATTGCCTTCTAAACGGAAAAATGAAAAAAATAAAAATTTGATCACAAAAAAAAAAGTTTACTTTATTAAAAAGTTTACTTTATGATCTTTATTATCTCATGTGGAAGAAAAAGACAATGTCGGATGTAATGCATGACCTCTAGATAACTATTTAATACATGTTATTGTTTCAAATACATTATGTAATGTAACTCTTGCACAATGAGGCATTTTGACTCACCTGGTTCTGGTTGGCACTCAAACCATTGACTAGCATATTAGCACCAGAATAGCTTCCTGCAGACCCTATGCTAGCCATGCTAGTATGAGACACGGCCATCGTGTTCATTCGCTCCGCCCCCTCCCTATAAAGAAAGACCATCTATTATTAAACACAATCTAAACAAAACTATTAATGACATAGTGAGACACATTGGCCAGGTTGATCATATCCGGTCATAAGGATAGAATTTACTGTAAGACACGCAAGTCTAAAGTATGACACACGTGGTGCTTGTGCAGTTTTTGACGTCTGCCGTCTGCATTTGAGGAACTGAACTTCATCTCCACAGCTGCTCTGAGAGTCACTTCAGCAGCATTACACCATTTTAATTGAGAAAACTATCATTAGATAGACAGAAACTCAAATGCCTTCACTAAAACCCACCAAAATAAAAGCTTGGTTTAAGAAATTGTGACAGAAATATATTATTATTGTACATTTGAATGTAATTCACAAAGTATTTTTTCTTATGAAACAGCAGACCATTTTTTACCACGTTTTAATTAAAAATAAATAAATTAAATTCAAACTTCATTGGGAACCAAACGGTTCAAGGTCCAAATGACAGTTTCAATGCAACGGATCGTTTCGCTCGATAAAACCCTTATTCATCGTCTGGAATCGTTTAAAGCCCTTTGAAGCTGCACTGAAACTCTCATTTGGACCTTGAACCGTTTGGTTCCCATTGAAGTCCATTATATGGAGAAAATCCTGGAATGTTTTCATCAAAAATCTTAATTTCTTTTCGACTGAAGAAAGAAAGACATGGGACATCTTGGATGACATGGGGGTGAGTAAATTATCAGCAAAAGTTTGTTGTTTTTTTAACAGTGAACTACTCCTTTAAGTGATCGGGTTGATGTGCATCAGGTTTATGTCACAAGCTTCTGATGAGAGTTGATTTTTGTATAGATATAGTTTCTGCTGTTTGCATGTACATTGCTTCTTTTCTTTGTTTTAAAGAGACGACTTAATATTAAGCTATTTCAGGTCCTGATTAGGAGACGGTGAGCACATGAACCGTTATGCCGTGCATTTATAATTATCAAAAAGTATAAACGCCTTTTCCCACGCCCAATATAAAGTGTCTGTGAATGAGAGTGTGAAGTAAGGACTGATGGGACGTTGTTCTGATCCACTTCACAGACGATAAGTGGTAGGAGAATTTTATAAGTTACTCAACACACGCACAGCTCGTTCCGCGTCTTACATCGTCACGTGTATACATGTTCTCTCAATCGACCTATGGCTAAGCCACGACCTCAAACACGACGAACCAATCACAGTGCACAGCTAACCCAATACACTCGGACATTCTCTGCTTCCACGTCCATTGAAATGCATTGCAGTTAGTCAGATTTCATTAATTTTTTCTAGTCATTTTAAGACTAAAACGGTAAAACGGTGTGTATGGAGTACATGCAAGTCCGACACTCAGGTTCCCGAGAGGTTCGGCGACAGTGTGCATTTTTTTACCCTTTCCCAAGCCCCATCTCAACCAAGATAAGTGTCTGCTCTGGATTAAGTGATGCGGTCGACCACAACACTAACTAAACGTGGACAAATTAAACAAGGATGTCTACATCTGTACTAAGTTAAGTCAACAACCTATTTGAACGCCATCTTTAAAATCTCTAACGTAACGTTAGGCTAACCTTCAAAAATGCTAACGTTAGCTTCTAGCTGTGTTGTACATCATGTCACTTAGCTTCATTAACGTATCTGTAAATAACCGAGATAATGTTAACAATGTTGTGCTGAATGATTGATGTAAATACTGTCGCACCCAAACGCTGATGGTAACTATATGCGGTTTATCACGTTTACACTGTGACCTGTACATTTTTGCCTGGAGCTGAAGCTTTTCATTAAGGGTGTCACGATTTCGATTTTAAATTGGAATATAAATCGAAATTAATTAAAATCGAAATCGATCGAAATTAATTCAGAATCGTCGATGTTGCCAACGCAGAAATAAGTGACTCAGCGCACGGTTCATGGTCAAAATGTACACAGATTGACCTGAAAATGTATTAGTTTCTCTATAAATGCATTTAATTCAATAAAATGTAGTAATCTCACCATAAATGTATTTAATTAAATACTACTTTTCATCTTTTTACTTTAATACTGGGGTTTTTAGCAAAGAAAACTACAATTTACCTCAACAAGGACATAATGAACGACATTCTTTCTCATTCGTGGAGGTAGAATAACAACTTCTTTGAGACAGGCAAGATTTATTGTATTAAAATGTATGTAAATGCAAAAGTAAAGGCAGACTCGGCTGTTTGTGTCAATTTTAATTTAAATAGACAAGTTTTAATTTAAAATGTTTGTGATTTTAATACAAGTAGCCTACATGATGTAGGGCCCTATAATTTCTGCGATCACGGAATAAAAAGCACACTCTTTTTACAACTAAAATAACAGTAAAGGGTAAAAAAAATGAATTCCCAAAAATTAAAACGGAAAAAACGGAATTAGCAAAAATTAAAACGGAAAAAACGGAATTTGGGAAAAAATTTCATGGAATTTGGGAAAAAATAAAACGGATTTTATAGGGCCCTATACATGGTTAAATATTTGACCATTTGCTTGAGAAACAATATATATATATATATATATATATATATATAGAAGTAATGCATGTAATAGGCCTATGTTGTTTGTGTTTAAATGTGCATATGTCCATTCAAGTTGTATAAGTGTACAAAGAAAATCGCATTGCTGACAAAACTTTTTTTTAAATAAAATTTGCTGCAAAGCTTCAGAATTTGAAATAAAAATAGTGAGTGTGTTTGTGGTACAGCCGCGGATCAGTTACGCACTGAAAACGCAGCATATGTAAAGCACTTTAGCGAGTGCTGCTCCTGTATAAACCGCAACAAGCACTGCATGTAGAATGTGTGAAATGGGCGTAAACCACATGTAATAAAGAGAGCATCCTGATTGGCCAATTGATAAAAATCGAGAATCGAATCATGACCTAAGAATCAAAAATGGAATTGAAGATTTGGAGAATCGTGACACCCCTACTTTTCATCGATCTTCTCAACAATAAAATTATTAATATAACCCTCCAATGCATAGTTAAGGCCCTTGAGGTGACTTCAAGATGATGTACATTCTTTCTGTCTCCAAAAATCACCAATTTCCTCCAGTGAAATGTCTCCTAGTGTGACCGCTGCCATAGCGCCCGTCCCCGAATGTTGACTGTGTCCGAGTCAGTGGAGGGGGCGTGGCTTAGCCACAGGTCAATAAATCACCCCTTTTCATTCCCATTGAAAAATTTGATTTTGGTAAATTGTAACATAAAGACTTCTTTGTCTGATTGAGCCATCAATCTGATAACTAACAGATCATTTGGTTGCATGTTAAACATAGGCATTGTGTGCGAGTGAAAAGCAGAAGTGTAGGGTGTGCAATGACTTGTTAGTCTCACCATGTTCTGTGGTTTGCTCAGCATCATATGAGCGTTCACCACCTCCAGCATATGTGAAGTCACTTCATTCATGTCCTCCAGCACTCGCACGCTGAACGCAACCAAAGACCTGTTATTCTGTAAAGACAACCAAAAGATTCAGTTTGACACTTTGTGAAGGTGAAACAGCATCTCCGTCCACACTTTCATGTGTAAAAGCACTATAATGCACATGTCCATTCAGTTCTGACCTGAAAAGAGCGGAGGTTGCCGGAGACTTTGACATAAGTGTTTGGAGGAATCACGGAGTTATCCACACCCATGTCCTGGAGAGATTGAGGAACAAATACAAACAGCTAGTTCACTTTTTGATCAGTTTACCTCACTTTTCCACCCATTCGTGGTTACTTTAACTTTTAAAGGGTCATGAAACACTAAAAATATATATATATATTTTAGAGCTGTCAGTTAAACGCGTTATTAACGGCGTTAACGCAAACCCATTTTAACGGCGTTAATTTTTTTATCGCGCGATTAACGGTCTTTTTGTCCTAGCAAACTTTGTAGTTTTTTCACATACTTTTGCAACAGGACGCGCATGCGTCCTGATCCATTTCAGCGTCTCGCGCTCGTCATCCACTCAAAGCCGGCTCGCAAGCCCAAACGAGTGTGTGCGTCGTGATGTTTTGTTTTCGGTCTAGCTAGATCCGCTTGGCGCTTTGGTCGAAGAAGCAACGAAACGTCCTCGCGCTGCGCAAGCAATTGAAATGAATGGGTTTCAGAGCGCAGCGCGAGGCACGTTTTGTGCCGCACACACTCGTTTCAGCTTGCGAGCCGGCCAAATAGTAACGTTACTGTTTTGAGTGGATGACGAGCGCGAGACGCCGAAATGGATGCCAATGAGATTCTGAATGTAAAGTTTACTTTTAAAAAGTTGCCAAATTGTCCCATTGACAAGACCAAAGCGATCTGTATGTTTTGTCATTATGAACTGAGCTGTCATCATCGCAGCACGTCCAGCCTGAAACACCACTTGATGATGGCCAAGCACAAACACACACACAAACACAGATGATGCAAATTCTCCACCCCCTTGTCAATATCAGGACCTCGTCAGTATTTCTTTCACCCTTTTATTGATGGACAGTGTTGCATTGTGTGAGAGATTATTTAGGCTATATATGTTAGAGTGAAATTGAACACTATTCCAATGTTATTTTCAATAATAATAATTAAAAAAAACATTTGCACTAAACAAGCCAATCCACTTTTCCATGTTGATAAGAGCATTAAAATGAGGAAAAAATGTAACAAAAAGTAACTATGACATTAATGCGATTAATCGCGATTAAATATTTTAATCGTTTGACAGCACTAATATATTTGTGAGATGTTAACAGATAGCTTGTACATCACTGAACATGATGATGGCACTCATGCTTTTATTAAGGGGAAAGCGGTTATTTTAATCATTTTTTTCACAACCATTTCATTCTTCAGGTTTAAAAAGGGACGCTAAACCACGAAAGTCACAAACAATTATAGGTATATGAGTTAATTTAGAGTGGTTTCTGAATTTATCAGTGTTTGAGCTTTTCTCTGCATTATTTGTCAGAATGACTCTCTTAATTCAATCTCTGAGCTGTGTTATGAAAGAGATTGTATTTGTCCTGTCTGTTCACCTTTGTGGTGTTGTCCTTCAGGCGTATGCGTTGTAAGTGTGTGTTTCATCAGTTTAATAACAACTGCAATAGCCTGTATATCCTATAGGCTAACATGGAATTTCAATTTATGCATTTCCTTGTATTTCCTTTTTGTGTTGCATGATGTGTTATATGGACCTGTGTCTGCAAAAAAGCTTAATATATTTGCAGTTCACCTACGATAAGGTCAGAGCTGGATTTGACTACCGACATAGAAAATTTGACTATCGATATTTAAGCGGTTCATGCAATGTTTAACAACACTCACAGCACAGATCATAGCTCACCTGTGTCAAACCAAGAATATGTCAAGTTAGTTTCATATATTGTGCTTTAAACCAGCACCACGTATGGATGCACACCTCGTCATGTCTTTGAGTCTTTATCAAATCTGAGGTATGAACAACTGGTGCTAAAACAGGGGGTTTCATGACACTTTAGAAATATTTCTATAGAGACAGACAGTTTGTAACTCGTATAACAGTGTGACAAGCTATATAAACTTCCATGACTATTTACTAATTTCTGTGGCCTGGAAATCCCATTTCAATATGGTTACAGCGCTCGAAGGCATCTGAACGGGTACCTCTGTGTCGATCCACTGCTTGACGTCCATGGGAGCCGCAGTCATGTCGTCCACCTTATACTGGATGTTGATCGTGGATTTATCAGTGCTTCTGATAACACCAACAATAGTTACCTAGAAAGTGTCAGACAAAACGTATTGATGGATGAATGAGTGCATTAGCCATGTTGCATGTTGTTCAACATATCAATTAGTGTATTTTCTTATTGCTATTACTCTATAAACTCTATTTATGCCCCTAACCTGCAGCAGTGCAGTGTTTGCTCCTCATTTATAGCACTAAACATCATAACCGTTTTAGAAATAAATCTACCTTTAAGATGGATTTGTGTGGGTGTGTGTGTGTGCGTGCGTGCGTGTGTGTTGGTGCTCTTATTTCTGCCCTTAAATATCACAGAATAAAACGTTGTAATGTCAAACTGAATACATTTTAAGTATGTTAAACATCATCTCATGTTGGCAGCCTATTTCTTTTAAACATTTACGCAAAAAAAACTTGTCAATGAAAATCATACTGAATTTAAAACGTACATTTACCTATATAAAAGGGGTGTGTTCGTTCTCATCTTTTCTGTTCTGTTAAAAGCATCAGGTCTATTTCTTCTCTATCTCTCTCACACACACACACACACCGCAGCATTGTGGTATTTTAAGGGTAGTTGTTTAGAGGAGTGGTTCTCTCATACACCAGTATGTAGATCGCCCTCAGGAGGTACAAAGAACAACCACATACAGTACATTTACACTTTTAAAAGATATTTTATGGGTGTAAACTACTGTTTTTCCTTGATGCTGATTGGCTCACTGGAGTTGATGAGATTAACCCCTTAAAGCTACACTGTGTGATTTTTACCCCCATCTAGTGATGAAAAGGTATATGACCATCCAGTGAATATTAGTTTCTGTTCCTCTCAATTCCGATTTTGGTTTTAACGCCTACGGTGGCCAATGTAGTCCAAGATTAACATGGCTTCCAGTTTCGACCTCGTCCATGAGTGTTAACTCAAACGTAAACGCGAAAGGCGAAGCTTGAATTAACGGGTATGTCCCTCTTCGGCTAATGTACTTTCAAGATGGAGGGGAAACATGGCGACCGACATTAGAACCCCTTACCCGTATGTATTTTCAATGGCATATTATACACTCACAAGAATACTTTATAACTTGAACGAAGTAAATATACATTAATGAGCACATATATTTTTGAAAGAACTAAGTGTTTTTAGCTAAGAATAAACTAAAAGAGTTACACAGTGTAGCTTTAAGTATCGAAATTTGGTACAAAATGACAAGATTGTAGATGGTATCGAGGAAATTCGGCCCTGGCTTTCAGATGGAGCAGCATTTACTACTGATCACAGAGCAGTGCTTCAATGACAAGCTGCGCATAATAATAATATTCGCAGCCTTTGCCAAATTGCGGTTTAATGTCGATTAATCGTGCAGCCTCGAGTCGATTAATTGTGCATCCACAGTCAATTCCACCACTGAATCTAGTGAAAACGACCTTAGAGAACGACTTTATTACTGTAAGATTTATTAATAACGTGTTTCTATGTAAACTGTACATTGAAATGCACTATTTTTCTGAACAGAAGCTATACAATAGTACACAGAAAAACCTTTAAAATTATTTAAGCTTAATTTATGTCCATATTTTGATTGTGAAATATGTAGGGTTGAAATAATCACCCCACAGCTGTAGGGGGAGCTCGAATGAGAAAACATGTGACAACAAAAGTGAAAATCAGCGGAGAAATGGCTAGAGTTGCCAAGTTCAAGCATGAGACAACTCACGTTTTGTGTGCGCTCAGATAAAGTTACATTACACACAGGCGCAGAACGTGTGTGCGAGCTGACAGTCAGTTGTAGTCATTTCGTTGTGTTCAAGCACAGATTTTCCCCAACACTAGTTCTTTGGCATTGGTTTGGTGTGTCTCTACCTTTACACATTTTGTGAGCTGGTGTTAGAGGCATCAGACTCACCTGTGCGATCTCTACCCCTCCCACTTTAAAGACGTCCCTCCGCCTGCACTGCAGACATCAGCTGAGAGACGGTGCAGGGAACGATCTGCTGCGCTCGGGATCTCTGCACAACACACATTTCATTTAAATCATTAGCGTTCTCATTCCACTGAGCAAAACTGGTAGACGCTTCTGAGAAAGAGATGGTGTCTTCAATTATTTTTGGTCTATTGTCTCAAGAGACAAGACTGGAAATAATTAATACTTCTCATAAAAGATAGTTTAGAAGACTCTGAAAGCCTTTCATTTTTAAGTAAATCAAATGTCACAATGCAATAAATAGTTTCCCCTATAACATTTTTTTTTATTAAAATTAAAAATTCACATTACAGTAATGAAAACTGGGGATTTTAACATGCTAAACTGTCAAAGTTAAAGACTAAATTCCTATATAAGCTTTTTTAGACAACATTTGAAAGAGTTCAGATGCAAAAGCCTCTAAGTGCCATTTGAAATTTTCTTCTGAAATGATCATTTTTATCAAGCTTGTATATTTAAGTTCTGTAATTTCACTTAAATGGCAATGAAGATTACCTATTAATTGTCATTTAAGTGAAATTACTGAACTTAAATATACAAGCTTGATAAAAATGGTCATTTTAGAAGAAAATTTCAAATGGCATTTAGAGGCTTTTGCATCTGAACTCTTCATATAATTTCTTATTTTTAAATATTATATACATAGTAATGACTGAAGTAGAATAGATAAATATTTAAGAATCGATAGGAAAGTGACAGACCACAGCTCTGGCTGCCAGAAACATGTGTGTGTGTGTGTGTGCCAGTGTGTTTCTCTGACGGTCCACGACAGTGACCCTCAGTAATGTGTGTGTGTGTGTGTGTGTGTATATATGTTAAAACACTTTGGTATCAAATGTTCACACATATTTTAATTTGTTACACTGTTAATTTGTACAAATAATTTAATTTGTACATTTGAATTGAAGTTATGTTATATTATTTAATTATTTTTATGTCTTTATTATTATTCTAAATATTCCAAGGTTGGACAATATTGTATTATCTACCGTCATGCCAATAAAGCAATTTTTGATTTGAATTAAACATGAATTTATATATATGGCTAGAAACATGAAAAAATATATATTTTCATATATATTTTTTATCACATATATATATATATATATATATATATATATATATATATATATATATATATATATATATATATATATATATATATATATATATATATATATATGAAAAAATTAAGAGACCACTGCCAAATCAGCAGTTGCTCTGGATTTATTATTTATTATAAATAATAAATCCAGAGCAACTGCTGATTTGGCAGTGGTCTCTTAATTTTTTCCATGGCTGTATATAGTATATATGTATATGTATATGTATATATATATATATATATATGTATGTATGTATGTGTGTGTGTGTGTGTATATATATATATATATGCTGTAAACAAGTTATATTTGCACATCCCACACACATTAACGTTACTGGCCGGTTGAGTCAGACTTACCCCTTTCTTGTCTCCTCCCTGAGAAGCGGCTGGGGATCCGAATCCTCCTGGAGACTGTGTGTATCCTCCCACCATACTGGCCTCACCATATTTACCTGCAGAAATAAACATATATATCCTGTTTCCATCAAGACTGTTGCAAGGGTGAAGACAGCATCCTCACAGTGACCAATGCCTGTATGTCGATCAACAGACATGATGACGTCCCTGACGACTACAGGACTAAGTTACATCACACTTTCACTGTTTAACTGAGCTTTTCGGACCTCAGATTCGAGGGTTATCAAGCTGGGTATTGTTACGCAAAAATCATTAATTAACCACATACCTTGGTTCCACATTTTATTTGCGAATGTTTTTCTTCGAATACGAACTAGAGCGACAGGACAGAACACAAGAAAATCTCCCGCCACCACTGATCGCACACTGTTTGACGTCACGTCTCTAAGTCCGCGCGCTGACAGTGCGCATGCGCATTCCGCATGTTTGCACTGCCACAAAGGTCCTACTGCCAGATCAAAATATTCCAGATGTTTATTTTTTTTTCACAGAAGAGATATTATTTTCTGTATTCGGAAATTCATTTCACTCTCTATATTTAAAAAAAAATTAAGTATGTATTTTAAATATACGTTGATCTGTTTAAGTTACCGTTTTAATTGGGTGAGCTAACTGAACGACTTTAACTAACTTAATACGTTTACATATAATCGTATTCACTCTCGTTCTAGTGTGTTTGGGCACAATCAGTTGTCTGCCCTTCTAATGAACACCAAAGGGACACTGTAAATACTAACATATTATATCACATACTGGTCAACGGGCGGTCCTAAGTCATGTTTTATTTTAATATAAAACTGATATTTTTCCTAACAAAATTTTATTTTACGTTGGAAGTTTTTTATTTGTTTGTTTTGATTTTAGCGTAAAGTCTTTTTTAAGAGTCTGGAGGAAAACTGCTTACCGGGCACTTTTAATTTGAAGTTATTTATTTGCTGACGTCACGGGTGTGTCGCGGAGTTATGTTGTCACGTTGTTTTTGTGTGCCGCGTGGAATTCACATCGTTTCTGTTAAATAATATAAATGGAAGAGACTGCGAAACAAGACCTCGTCTTTCTTGAGCTCAGACGAAAGCTGCAAAGTGGCACTTTGTTCATTAGGTAAAGTGTGCTTCTATTTTTCTGTACGGATGCTCGTGAACTGAACTATAGTCAGTGATTCATCACTGGATCTGAGTGAAGAAGGAGCAAGAAGCAGTCAAAACAGTCCTTGACATGGGTAACATGCATCGTGGAGCCACAAAACAAGCTGTCGTGTGTGTGTGTGTGTGTTTTAGAGAGAGAGAGAGAGAGAGAGAGAGAGAGAGAGAGAGAGAGAGAGAGAGAGAGAGAGAAATACAGTTTAATCAGAAACCTCTACTTAAACCAATTCACTTAATAAAGAATAAAGAAGGAAGAGAGTTAAATATATGTACTGTATGTAACATATATGTAAAAAATAAATTAAATGTATGTAATGTATACATAAAATGTAGCATTTCTTAATAAATTAAAATGTCAGGTTGTCATCTGGAATGTGTTTCCAGCGTTCTGTTCATCTGATCGAAACCCTAAACCATGCGAATATACGGCTAGTAATGGTAACACAACCTGATGGGCAGCATATTGTCAGAACACCTGCTATTCAGCAGTTTAAATACTTACTCTTTAGTTTTTATTATTTTATATAATGCAAGTTACGACGGATCACGTCAAAACACAGAGAGTACTATACATGTAATAATAAGAAATTCTGTACAGTGCATGAGTTTTGACAGGGCAAGTGACACTGTAGCTCAAACTCTCTGTAGTGCAGTTATTTAACACTAGATGGCAGTATTGGTCACTGTAACTGAGGTTGGACAAGTTGTTTAAAATACCACAAGTGTGTGTGTGTGTGTGTGTGTGTGTGTGTGTGTGTGTGTGTTGCTCCTAACAGACCAGAAACGACAACCTACTCACCCTTATATTTTGTACAAATATGTTTAATCACTCATTATTCTGTGTCATTTTCTTTGACAAGTATTTTGAATATATTTAACTCATTTAAAATGTATTCAATTTGACAATACAACCAATTGAGGAATAAGAGCTGGAATAAAGAGGAATAAAACACACAAACACACTAAATGTAATTTTCTTTGAGCTAACTGTTATGACCATAGAAAAACTGCATGAGGAGATTTTGATGCAACAATGCCGTGCATCATCAGAACGACATGTCATGTATCAAGTTGTGTTTAGTGTGGACTTTGCATTGAACAGATGTTGGTCAATTAGTCCAGATGGGTGACACGTCGATTTTTGCCATGAAGGTTCTCAAATGATCTGTGGAAAGTTTCGTCAATCACCGGAATATCATCAGACGGCCTAGGGAAAAATGTCGTTATTTTTCCTTTTCTTTTTTTTTTTTACAGTTAAACTGTAAAACCTGTGAATTATTGTAGAGCTTGACTCTGAGGATTGAGAGGAAATTGTCATTTTAGATTTGGAAAGTCTCTTTGACACTCAGTCTCCAGCCCTATAGTGTCAAGATGATGTAAGAATAATGTAAGAGAATCTGACATAAATAGATGAGTGCTTTGGAGAAAATGTGACTCGCTATCATTCCAGAATTTAAAGACGCATAACAAAAACCTCCAGAAATGTTATTTGTGTTAGATTCAGCCAGTAACTTGTCCTCAGTCCCACTAAAGTTTCCTCCAGACGTGAATACACCTGAATTATTTGTCCTGTTGTCGAGAGGTGCTGCTGGCTAATGGTGGACCATAAAACAGACAACAATAAAATCTCTTGGCTTACACTGACACCACCATATCTAACATAACTCTTTCCACTGGGACATATACGGTTGCGCCGGAGTGGAATAATTTGCCATTGGACTTTAAGGTTTTAACAGATAATGTTGGTTTTAGTGTAAGTGTGAAGAGATTGTTTTTAGATTTTAGCGATAGCTTCCCTTAATCACTGTTTGGGGTAAAAATGACCCCACTGGACTTTTCCTTGATTTTTTTAAAAATGTTCCCTTCATCTCAGGGACATGAAACTCTGTGACTTTTCCTACATAATCCATCTAAACATGCACAAAACAAATGGACTTGATTTGGTTGTTCTAAAGGTGTGTAAAAAAAAATTACCATTTAAGCTGTTTGGGGTCAAAATGACCCCACATTGAAAATGAATGGGAAAATGAAAAAACTTGCTTTTTATCATTCTGATTGTCAAAAAAATAAAAGTAAATCCATTATAAATCTGAAATGTTCCACATATAAACCAAGGTCTGGTCCTAGAGCATAAATAGAAAGTAGAACAAACTTTCTATCTCATACACACGCACAAACACACACATGTCATGGCTGCAACAGAGAGCATTTTTACAGAAATTGGCAAATAAAACAAACAAAACTGGCATAAATCTAAGAAAAATTACATTTAAATCAAGGTCTGGTCCTAGAGCATGAACACAAAGTGGAATAAGATTTCTATCTACACACACACACAGCCACACACACACAAACACACATGTATGCGTCCTGTTCATTACAGTTTATTAGTGCAGTTGTTTTGTATTATATTGGTTTATTTACTTGGTTTGTTACATTTATTTTGTTCTAAAATCTCTTGTTCTAAAAAAATAATAATTGTTGATAAATAATTTTCTAAAATGAAGTGTGTGAATACAGTCATGTCATAGTGCTGACTTGTAATATTTATGCAAATTTATGTATAATAATTTGCATAAACAAATAATTCAAAATATATCAGACAACAACAACAAACTCTAATTTTGACAAAAATATTTTGTGCAATTCACAAAATATATATATCATATATATCAAGTTGTGAGGAGAATTTGAAGCATCAAGAAAAATGAAGTGAAAATGAATGAGTCTCTATGGGCCCCTATTGGAAATATGTGGTCATTGCACTTTAATTCCTTAACTATAAGAAAAACTGTTTTTCGACTAATCACCAGATGGTAGTATTCTATCCCTAACACATAGAGCAATGTCCAAAAACTGTTTTGATTTAATTATCATCATAATTTAAGTGTTTTTTTCTTTAAAAAATCCTTTTTCATGTGCCAATTTATGGCCTAGTTATGTAATTGTGCAGTAAATAGGTAGAAAACTTAAAAAATTCCAAAAAAAACACAGCATAAATGATTAGTTGAGAAGTGAATTAAAAAATTATATATAGTTTTCCATATAAAAAATGTATATTTCCTTATGCAATCACTCTTTAAAAGTCTGGGGTCAAAATGACCCCAAACACCTTAAGTGTTATCCTTTTCTAACAGTGATTAAGGAATGTGTGTGTTTTTTTTTTGTGATAGTTATTTTTGTGTGTGTGAAGTGTCATGAAAATGTTTTGTTAAAAAAATCAGAGACCACAATGGAAATAAGTCAATGCAACTTTATTGTGGTATTCTTGACAAGAAAGTTGTAAATGTTATATTATTACTTTTTGTGTCAAATAAACTGAAAACGTCAGTGAGCAACTACACAGAAAAACACTTTTGAAATCTAGTTATTATTGTCACGAATGTTCTCCACTGTCTTGTTTTTGCTCTCACAGCGGTGACATCGGCAGGGAGGGTGCAGATGTGAAAGTCAGAGTCCCAACATGATTCCCTCCTGAACATCCAGACAGCGGACGGGTCGTATCAGGTGAAGCGAACACCTGGAGTGAGTCTAGTGGAGACGGCACTCCAGAGAAACCCAGGATCCTGTGAACGCGGATCTCACTTCAGACTGCGTCTACGGGTGGAGCAGGAGTCAGGTACACCATCAGCTCCTTCTAGAGATCCACCCATACTGAGGGTTTTTATAACCGATACATGTTAATGCTACCCAATAAACAAACTGATATTTGTTTTATTTCTGTTTGGGACAATTATAACAGCAATGAACAAACTAAAGTCCCCCTGTAGTCACTTAAAACTCATCTTTAATTACCAAAATGACATTTATGAGTTTTCCCTATGCCTTAAAATTAGGGCCGGCAAAAGGTTAATCGCGATTAATCGCATCCAAAAAAAAAGTTTGTGTTTACATAATATATGATTATTTTATATATATATAAATACACACACATGCATGTAAACATTTAAGAAATATTTGCATGTGTATATACTTTATATATATTTATACAAATTAATATTATACATAAATATAAATATTTAGATATATTAATAACACATTTTTCTTAAATATATACATGCATATATGTGTATTTATATATACAAAATAAGTATACACACTACACACATATATTATGTAAACACAAACTTTTATTTTGGATGCGATTAATCACGATTAAATCTTTTCCCAGCCCTACTTAAAATATCTTTAATGTAATCTCGACACCTTGCCTCATTTAGTATACTCAGTTCTATGAATATGCAAATGAGCCCCGCCTCCACTCGCTCAGCTCAGAGATCCACTGACGATCACACGTAGATCTGATTGGTTACAAGGTGGTTTGTGACGTGCAGAAACACCAGCGATTTCAAACCGTGTTTTTGAGACTGTCTTTGGTTCACTGCAGTTTAAAGGAGAAAATACTCAGCAATGCTGTCGACTTATAAACTTACACATGGTTTGACTTCAAGCGTATTAAAAACATCACATAGACACATAAACAACATTAAAAGCTGGATTTTCACCACAGGGGGACTTTAATTATTGTCATTTCTGAAATTCACTCCCTCCTTATATACAAAACAAAACATCCCCTAAATCAGTAAATGAAAGAGTGTCTGAAAGGGTGTAAAAAATAAAATATTATAAATAAAATATGATAAAATCATTATTGGTTGATGATAATGGTTTATGGGAAAATTCTTTAATATCAGTAAAAATGTTGGTAAAAGCGATTATCAGTCAATGTTGTGGATTTTTTAGATTATTATGAGCACTTTCTCACCAAACCCTAGCCAGCAGGTCAGGGAGTCTTTAAAGAGCGAGTCTCATTTGATTCTCACATTGATTTTGATTGGATTTCCTTGAGGAATTTGAATAAGAAGCATCTAAGCACACACACACTCTCTCTCTCTCTCCTCCCCCTCACACACACACACACACACACACACACACACACACACACACACACACACACACACACACACACACACACACACACACACACACACACCAGACTAACAGAGGTAAGGTAAAAACAAAGGAAACTCCAGGAATGTGACCTCCTCAATTTGATGTCAGAACAACTCAGAGTCAGCTGACTCAGAACAGCCCAATTTACCCCCTCAAAGCATTCAGGAGTTTTGACCCAAAAGAGATTTCTAAAAAAATTCTAAAAAAACTGGTTTAGTGTGGGAAGCTAAATTAAAAATGTGTCAAGACTAACAAAATATAAGTGAAATTGTTTGAGTTTTTGCTCCGGAGTTTAAGCTGGGGGGATAGCTCACCCAAAAAGGGAAATTCTGTCATCATTTACTCACCCTCAAGTTGATTTAAACCTGTATGAATTTCTTTCTTCTGCTTCTGCTGAACACACAAAAAAATATATTTGGAAGAATTTTGGGAACCAAACAGTTGATGGAGCCCATTGACTTCTATAGTATTTTTTTTCTCTCCATACTATGGAAGTCAATAGGGCCCACCTATGGAAGTTTGTTTCCCCCACAGACTGAAAAATAAAAAAGTTAATTGCGACTTTTTATCTTACAATTCTGACTTTATTTCTCAGAATTGCAAGATATAAAATCAGAATTGCATGATATAGTCACAATTGCATTTTATAAAGTCACAATTGTGTATTATACAGTCACAATTGTGAGATATAAAGTCAGAAATGCATGATATTAAGTAAAGTCTGAATTGTGAGAGATACAAACTATCCTTAGAATTGGCCTGATAACTCACAATTGCGAATTTATATCTCACAGTTCTGAGAAAAGATGTCAGAGTTTATCTAGATGTCAGAAAAGATG
>JAQIUQ010005939.1:0-175000 GCA_030378365.1 Hybognathus amarus | reverse complement strand
TGTTTTCTCATATATGATGGTTTTTGTTCTGGTTTTTTTTTTTTTTTCTTGATAGATATTTTCAGTATACAGTTGAGGCACAAAGTTTAGATACAAGCTGAAGAATTTCTGGCAGTTTTCATGTCATTTGTGTAAATAGGAGTATGAAACACGTTTTAAACAAATGCTTATTGAAAAGGTCAAAACAAATATTTCATGAGCTCTTATTTTCTGCAATTCTCTAGCCCTGATACCAAAGTTGCAGATTTAGCCTAAAACAAGTCAGGCTAGTTATTTTATTACCAAAAAATGTTGGTTTGAAGTTATTGATAAACTTGCACTACATTTAAAATAGAGATGCTCAGATATGAACATTTTGGCTAATAACCAGTAATTCTTTATTTTAAAGATGATAACCGATATATGGCCGATAAATCTAAATCCACATTTATGTATAATTTTTGAGAGTTTGATTACAAGAACTAAAGCCTCACCATTAAAAGCCACATCCCAAGCACTTCAACATGAATCCAACAAAATACAGTAGCCTAGTTTGAACCAGTGTAAGTTTTAAAATGAATTTTGCTTTCCAGCAGAAGCGTGTCAGTAAGCGTGTGATGCTGTCCTGCACGAGCTGCTCTGCGGTCCTGGGCGAGGAACTCTCTGCAGGTATGCAACGCAAAGCTAGTGCTAACACACCATTTGTGCATTTTACATGACTGCAAATTAATAAAACCAGTATTTTTTTATATTTATAACCACATGATGTCATATCTAACCCCTGATGCATATGGGCCATTCATTTATTCTGTAAGCAACACCAGCCTGAGAAACTCTAACATGCTTTGAAATGTTTTCAGACGTTTAGGTATTTATAAAAGTGCTGTGCTTTTGAAGCAAAAATAGTCAATTGCAATTGTCTATTTTTAGTGATTGTACGTGTTTTTTTGTGTTTGTTTTTTGTTGATTGGGTTTTATTGCTACTATTTTATAAGGATAGTTCAACAAACTTACTGTCATCATTTACTCACCCTCATGTTTCCACAAACCCGAATGACTTGTGTCTGTGTGAAGGAGGTGCAGATGTTCATGTATAGCCTTAGTAGTCTGAGAAATGCACTGAAATGCGTCCCTTCGATGAAGTTTTCAAATCGTGTTCGCTCTTATGCATATTCAGATGTCAGATTTGATGTTTGTTCACATACTAGAGATTATGTGAGTTATGCCCACATCGGGTATTTTAAGGCAGGTTAATTGATTTTTGGCATTGTAAAGTTGTTTTGTTTTTTATATAATTGTTTATTGAAAGACAACATTATATAATGTATGAAATAACATTTACAAAAGATGAAGAGGGTGACAAAAATAAGATAAAAATATAAATGTCCAGAAAGTTACACACGTGACAATGTCCTCATTGTATAACAATACTCTACTGTATATTTTATGTATCGAAAGCAGAACTGAGTATTTGTTAATGTTATTTAAATTAAAATACATAATGATAAATACTTTGCTTATTTTGTATACATTTTCCACTCTTGAAATTTTAGGTGAATGTAAATAGAAGACTAAATTAAATCTGTTCATCATATAAAGCGATCAAGTCTCTTTAGAAAATTTGGACTAAACCACTGAATTTATATGGATTATTTTTATGATCTTTGAAATTTTGACGATTCAAAAAAATTAAATAACCACTCGTTACAACCGAGGTGTGCAGCAAATCAGTTGTGAAGCCACAACACGCACAACCTCTGAGGCGGATGGGCTACAACAGCAGAAGACCCCACCGGGTACCACTCATCTCCACTACAAATAGGAAAAAGAGGCTACAATTTGCAAGAGCTTCACCAAAATTGGACAGTTGAATACTGGAAAAATGTTGCCTGGTCTGATGAGTCTTGATTTCTGTTGAGATATTCAGATGGTAGAGTCAGAATTTGGTGTAAACAGAATGAGAACATGGATCCATCATGCCTTGTTACCACTGTGCAGGCTGGTGGTGGGTGGTGTAATGGTGTGGCGGATGTTTTCTTGGCACACTTTAGGCCCCTAAGTGACATTCGGGCATTGTTTAAAAACCACGGCCAACCTGAGCATTGTTTCTGACCATGTTCATTGTCCATCCCTTTATGGCCACCATGTAATCATCCTCTGATGGCTACTTCCAGCAGGATAATGCACCATGTCACAAAGCTCGAATCATTTCAAAATGGTTTCTTGAACATGACAATGAGTTCACTGTAATAAAATGGCCCCACAGTCACCAGATCTCAACCCAATAGAGCATCTTTGGGATGTAGTGGAACGGGAGCTTCGTGCCCTGGATGTGCATCCCACAAATCTCCATCAACTGCAAGATGCTATGCTATCAATATGGGCCAACATTTCTAAAGAATGCTATCAGCACCTTGTTGAATCAATGCCATGTAGAATTAAGGCAGTTCTGAAGGCAAAAGGGGGTCAAACACAGTATTAGTATGGTGTTCCTAATAATCTTTTAAGTTGAGTGTATATTTGGCCTGGAAGAGAATAGCTCAGGATTATACTTTAACTTTGTTCTTAATGACAAGAAAACTTTAGTTGTTGCTATGTAATGTTGAAGGTGCAGATGTTATATGAGAGGTAATCTCTTCTAATATTATACCTTCAGCTGCTGATAATGTGTAATATTCTGTGTTTGATTTATTTCACTGTTCTCCGTGTTTCAGAGGTGCTGAAGTTTTACATAACTGAAATATTAGTAAAGCCAGGTGAAGATGGAGAGTGTGATATAACACGGCTCAGTTTGGAGCCCAAGTCAGATTCAATAAGGTTAGTGAGTTAATTGGATTTATTATTTTTTTGTTGTGTATAGATCATGTTTATGTAGCATTTTTTATTGTGTTTACAGGCAGCGATTCTTGGAGCAAACCTTAGCGTCAAGGCTGGTCGAGCTGTCATCTGCACAGAGTATATTTCGCTTTTCCATCCAAACGCCAGATAGCACGGCTGTGATTTTGGTATGGAAATTAACCCATTATGTACAAACTGTTAAATTTGGTCCATGTGTAAATATTTATCTCTGAAGTCAACTTACAATTTTATTCAGGGTTTCTTGCAACAAAAACAGAAAACTTTACAAAAGGAATGGGAAAAAATCAAGGGAGTAAAGTGAGAAAAATAAACAACACAGTAATCACAAAGTCATGCACACGAATAGCTCTCTTTCCAACTCATAGTCCTTTCGACCGTAGGACTATGCAGTTCCTAGAACCTGACGTTCTATAAATCTTTTCTCTGGTTTTACCGTACTTAAATTGGGGATTTTTTTAGTTCCTCAGACCTAGTTCCTTTAACTCTTTCAGTACCTAGTCTAGAGCAAGGACTTTTTAGTTCCCTTTCCCTAGGTCTACGTTGATTGGTTCAACTTATAAGTCATGCCCACTGTCAACACTTAACTTGTAGGCGCACTTGTTCCTGCCATACGCTGTGTTTTATACATTACAACAAGGATTAAGACAAACATAATGCATTCAACCAGCTAATTGCTAATGCTAGCTAAGCTATCTCCTTCCTTTTGTCTGCCTCTGCTCTTTTACCTCCTTTCCCATCATTACTAATATCATATTATGCTGGAGCCTTCGTCTTTTGTGTTTTCTCTGTACAGAACTCAAGCATAATCTTTAAATCGCCTCTGTTCGTCCTCCGTTTATTACGTCCCGGCAAGGCAGAACAGGAACATTGCAATAGCCATGCTGGTTTGTTGTTGTTGTAATGGCCGCGCTACGCTATAAAGACCTGGCGTGCTTGCGTTAGCTCTCCTACCAGTTCCTATGGTCACTTGGCCAGTGCGAACGCAAGCAGCAAAACTGATAGTTTGGGGAGAGAGTTCTTAGAACTGTTTAGAGTGTAGTTCCTAGAAGCTTAAGTTCCTGTACTACTTGGTCGGAAAGCGACTAATAACAACAATTTCAATGATAGCGCAATTAAATAAGTCAACAAGGACTTAATTCTCTTTCCCACAACAACAGTTTCAAAGACACGCAATAAACAACATTTCAATCTCTCTCTCTTCTCTGTCACTCCCGCAGGTTGCACCAGCCTAATTGAAAGTGTTCGGTAACGTGCTCTATGGTTGGTCGGGATGTACTGTTCATTAAAAAAGGAAGGAGCGTGGATCTGGAGAGAGAGATTGTCTAGGGGTATGATTCTCGTCTCCAGGTGCGAGAGGTCCTGGGTTCAGATCCCGGATCGAGCCCCCAGTTTATGTTATGTCCCAGGTCTAGGGTCCGAAGAAAACAACATAAATTAAGTCGTGGATCTGGAGAGAGAGACTGTCTAGGGGTATGATTCTCGCTTCAGGTCCGAGAGGTCCCGGGTTCAGATCCCGGACGAGCCCCCAGTTTATGTTATGTCCCAGGTCTAGGGTCTGAGAAAACAACATAAATAAAGTCGTACACCTGGACTTCCACGTTCCTTCCTTTTTTTTAAAGGACGCGCAGTTCCATCCCCACCAACCAACGTTACCGACACGTTCAATTAGGCCGGTGCAGCCTGCGGGAGTGACAGAGTAATGGTGCGTTCACACCGAATGCGAATAGCGTGTTAGACGCGAGTGAGTTCAATGTCAAGTCAATGCAAAGCTGCGTTACATGTGTAAAAAATCCTGTGGCGCGAATGAGGCGTAGAGCGAGGCGCGTAAACACGATACGCCTCATTGCACGTCAAGTTTGCACGAATAGTGTGAATTGAGCATCTGGAGCTTTAAGCACGTTATGCGCAAATTATTTAGTTTGTGCTATTTGTACATTCACGTATTTGACGCGAATTCGCGTCTGCCGCCGGAGTTGAAAAATCTGAACTTTGGCGCCAATTCGCGCCGCGTTAACCAATCAGGAGCCTAGCTGCTTGCTCACATGGTGACGTATCTGAATGCTTCAATAAATTATTTTGTTATATGACTAAATGCCTAGTGTGGTTCTAATGCACAACAAAGCAAATATTTTATCACTTAAACCTTTATTTCAATAACTTAGACATGTTTCATTTTGTATTGAATGTTATTTATTCCATATCTAGATTATATGAAATATTATTATGATGTAAAGACCACCAACATACATGTGCATAAGTTCGTGGCTGGATGTGAGAGAGAAAAAAATCACAGGACAGGTTATAACTTTTGGAGGCTGGCTCTATTTACCATCAAAACAAAAATAAATTACAGATTAGGTGGATGAGGGCGAGGGTGATCCTTACACCGATGTGGGACAACAGGTCATCAAACTGGGCACGGGACAGGCGGAAGTCCCGCTGACACTAGCCGTCATCCAGCGCAGCTCCTGGAGCGAGCAAATGGTGAAACTCGCCAAACGGTTCGCCTCTGAAGGGTCCGGTGGACACAAATACGGCGACAATGATCCCCACGCCAATGTTCTGCTCTCCAGAGCAAAAACAGAGTGGTGACTTTTCGATGAATGCTCGATCAACATAAAAAAAGATGGCCGCCAACGGGCTTTCAATTCTGCCGCGCATGATGCGTGTAAATTTCACTTCAAACTTTTGTTTTTACACGCGTCAACTTTCGCTCTTGACGCGCAAATGGATTCAAAGTGTTCAAGCGTATAACTAGACGCAGTAGGCGTGAATTTGACACGCTATCGCGTCTGGTGTGAACGCACGGTAAGAGAGAGGAGAACAAAAGAGAGAGAGAGAAACGCACACAGTACCCAACATGTCTCATCATAATACAGTATGTCTGCATTGTACGCTTTGACATGTCCCCTTTAAATCCGAACCTTCAGGTAATTACTTTCTGTTTTAATTATCAGCTGTGGCTTCTGAACACGGACACTTTGGTCGCCTCATTTCCTGGCGAAAGCTTCATCTCCACAGGTGACGTTCATCCCAGGGAACATCAGTCATGCCAGGCTGTTCCAGCAGTCAAAGTGCTCTACGTCCTCTGCTCTGACAGCAAACTCAAAGAGTAAGCCATCAGTTCACCCTGACATCTGTTCATTCCCCTCATATTAATGTGGAAATCTAATCAGAGTCCTCCTCATCTCTGATGTAGATCAAATGACATATGGTGTTTTGTTGAGTAATTTAAAAAGAGGCACCCTGTTAACTCTGGGAGGATCTTGTAATAAAATAGACCCAATGTTAAAGGTACTTTTAAACTCCGGTAAACAGCATTAGCATGACATCAAAATAAACATCACTAGTTTGTTCCTTTTAATGCTTAAAACAAGAAAAAATCCTGCTAAATGCAAAGGAAAATAGACAAGATATGTTCTAAAAACAAGTCTGTGAATCGTACACAATTCTCACATGAATTTATCTTAGTCGATATTTTTATTGGGAATCCAAAATACTGATTAAACCTGTAAAGCTTGAAATGCAAGAAAAAAAGTGAATTGTTTTGAAATGGAACCTTTAGACAAAACGTTTTATTTATTTTATTTTTTCATTTAAAAGAAATTTTGCATGTTTTTTATCATTTGATAAATGAGGCTTTATGAAGCTCGTACTTCGAGGAAAAAAAAGAACATCAATTTTATTCAGTGGCCCAAACTAAGCAAAAATATGCAGATATTTATACGACCAATAAAAAGCAGTACACCATGTACTTACATTGCATAAAAAAATATATAAATATCAGCTGTCACTCTATCTCCCAATAATATATCTTAGTAAGATGCTTAGTGTTATGATCAAAGCTCTGTAGTTTTAAAGCAAATGGAAACAATAAAAGTATGATTGACAGCCTGATGGATTATGTTATAAAAGAAAATCAGTAAATATTTCACTGCAAAAAGACACAAGCTGCATTTTGCCTTTGCAGGGCGGTATTTATTAACATTAATAATTGTGATTTCATTATCAGAAGTAGCCAATTGATCATTTAAAAATAATTAGTAATACATTTAAGGAAATGCCAATGTAAAAAGTCTAAATATGTGAAAATATTACCGCCAGAAGCCATAAATATACTGTAAATCCACAAGCGCAGAGAAATGCTCTCATCCTTCTTCAAAACGTTAAATGTGCCCTTTTTTTAAGAGCTTGAGGAGCCAAAGATGTGCTGGAGTCAGCGAGTGAATCACAGAGGGATTGTGGTGGGCGTCCTGCACTATATTGTCTCTCTGACACCAGAAGGTCGTCACGACTCTTTACACCCTTACCTTGTCTCGCTCTCCTTTTTTTCCCTAGTGTACATTAACTCTGCCTCTTTTCCTACCCGACGCTTACAGATGCGTTTGAGTGTGTAGAGGTGTTGGGATCAAACATGATTCATGGAGCTCGTACACAGGCCCTGAGCTGTTATGCTAATCAGAGGAAACTCTTAGGAAGGAGACTTTTGACTGTCCACATAATGTCTGCTCCACATTTCAACTGCTCACTTCGGTACATTCAGACGGCAGGTAAATGTGGTCCAAATCCAGCACAAACCACATGGAATCTGATCTTTTCAAGTTCGATGTGTGTTTCATATGTGGAACTGAATCCGAACAGGTCATATGTTTTTCAATGCGACCTAAACAGTCATATCAGAATTCATGCGACTTTAATGTCGACATTCGTAAATTCTTGCGCTCATGGGAGTCACTTCAAATATTTTACATACAAGTTCTCAAGAGTTACGAAGGGTTGTCTTGTCATTAATGACAGTGATGCGTCACAACTCAGAAGTATTACATTGCCAGATCAGATAGAAGGAAAACATAAGGGCTCGTATCATGAATGTAAAAAAAAATCTGCCCTTATTTCTCACATCCTTCTCTGTTTTTTAGATTGCCTGCGTTCAAATTTGCTGGCTTCGGATCACACTATAAATATAAAAATAAATGCACAAACGCTACAAAATAAATGCACAAACTCTTACTTCAATGGATGTCTTCCAGTATATAATCCCGTTTTTCAATGTTTTTGGTAATTCAGTAAATTAAATATTTTACAAATGAATGGTACTTTATTTAATATGATTTTCTTATTTAGAATTGGGTTCATAAAAGGAGCTGTATGCAAGAAATTTATTTCAATTAATCATACATTTTCCCTGATATGTCACTAGACATTAAGAAATCGTGTTCATTTCAAATACTTATATCACTGACAACAATAGTCCGGCCTGGATATTGTCATTTAAAAAGTGAAGTTGGAGCCCTTGACTGATGTTGTTGTTGTCATGTTGTGTTTTGTTCTGATGCGTCACCCTCCACCGATCTACCAATCACAGACTCAGTAGTGTTGCGGTTTTCGGGTTGCCAGATCTTCCCTAGTTACCACAGTTGCAGATATAAATGTGTTGGAATCGGATAAAAAAAATGTCTTACGATTGCGAAACCAAAAAAACTTGACATGAATCTGAAATACTTTGTGACAAAGTACGAAATATATAATTAACAGAAAAAAAAACTTACTGTGTTGGACTCATCACTTGCCATTGGAAGCTTCTTGTAGCAGCCTACGCTCCTGATGGATCCTGCAACCCCAAGTCAAGGGGGAAGGGGGATACACTGCTCTACAGTAATTTGAAAGTGATTGCAGTACCAATTTTGGCCACAATCTTGCATACGACTCCTTTAATATAATACTGTACATACTCAAACATAGACAACAACACTAATGACTCCCGTTAAAAATCAAGAGCCGTCTCCACTCATTGTCTGTGGCAGTTTGTAGAGTAAGTTTTCTAAATGGTGTCAGATTTTTTAAAAATTATGTTAGATATATAGATGCCATCATAAACAGATCGGCAGAATTTCTACTGGTTGACAAAGACTGGTGTAATATTTCATTTACCTTTTAAGTTTCTTAAACTCTTGAATATTCGTCAAAGATTCAATGCATGAAACTTGCAAACTTTGGCAAATTCAGTGATTTGCCCGTTTGTTTGCTGTATCAGCCTGGGAACGTAAACTGGCATGAAATGAAAATTCATATATGTTCTAAGTGCATGTTTATTATGAACTCATGAAAAAGTTTCTTTCTTTTTCATAATCTTTTTTATCAATTTCATTACTGGATCCTTCAATGAAACTAAAGACTTCTCTCTGGTGTCGCATACAGGACTTCCCCGAATCGTTTAGTCAAGCTCGCATTACGATTAGCCTCCATCTAATCATTATTTTCGAAAATCCATTTCATTCGGATGTACATCACAATACGGAATGAAGGAATATGTGCATCAGAAAGTCTGTGTTTGATTCCAACTGAAACTTTAAAGCTCTCTATAGGATGTTAAATGTCAAACAACAAGACAGCCTTGACATTTGAAATGGCACTGATGAAGAAAAGAGGAGAAAACATTGTGCCATCAGAAACATCAACTGGCATTTTGACAGAAACATTAATGATCTGTTTATCAGATTTCCTTTTTTCTGTTGAAAATGTTGCAGTTTTAGTTATAGTAGACTAAACGCATTTAGAACGTTTTATTTATTGATTACAACTAACCTTGAAAGACCTGAGACCTCTATGAATTATGATCCAAGCTGTTGGTTTGTGTAAATGCTATTCTGCTGTCGAGAGGGAAAACTTAGGCTTGTTGGCCTTCAGGTATTTTAAGAGACGACTGAAATCATTAAGGCCATGAATAAGTTAAAAAAATATCTGTTCAAGAGTAGGAAAGAAACATTAGCCATGTTTCCATTACCCTTCAAATTGCGAATTAAAATAGTGAATAGCAAATTGAAAATGTGCACAATGGAAACTTTGCAAAAACCAATGTATCCATTTAAAATGTAATTTATTCCTCTGAAAAAAAGCTGAATTTTCAGCATCATTACTCCAGTCTTCAGTGTCACATGATCCTTCACAAATCACTCTAATATGATGATTTTATGCTCCAAAAACATGTATGATTATTATCCATGTTGAAAACAGTTTTTTACATTTTTATTTCAGGATTCTTTTGATGAATAGAAAGTTCAAAGAACAGCATTTATTTAATTAGAATCTTTTCTAACATTATAAATGTCTTTACTGTAACTTTTGATCAATGTAACTCATCCTTGATGAATAGAAGTATTGATTTCTTATTTATTTCCCCCAAAAATAAAATACAAATTCTTACTGACCCCAAACTTTTTAAAGGGTAGTGTTTAATGTAACAAAAGCTTTCCATTTCTGATAAAAGCTGTTCTTTTGAACTTTCTATTCAGTCAAAGAATCCTGAAATAAAAATGTAAAAAACTGTTTTCAACATGGATAATAATCATACATGTTTTTGGAGCATAAAATCATCATATTAGAGTGATTTGTGAAGGATCATGTGACACTGAAGACTGGAGTAATGATGCTGAAAATTCAGCTTTTTTCAAGAGGAATAAATTACATTTTAATATATATTAACATAAAAAAGTCATTTTAAATTGTCATAATATTTCACAATATTACTGTGTTTTTTGTGTATTTTTTATCAAAAAATTGCAGCCTTGGTGAGCAGAAGAGACTTCTTTTAAAAACATAAAAAATCTTACCGATCTTAAACTTTTGACCGGTAGTGTATAAACCTACCAACGTCCCTTGCCATGATATTTGGAATGACTTATCGGGAGAGGAAATAATTTGCTTTTAGTCGCTTAACATCGGTTAATGGAAACATGGTCATTTCGCAATAGATTTTTATCAATATTTAGAAAAAAAAAATCACAATTTTTTGCGCAAATCTCTAACCGAAGCTCGCCTATTGACTTCGAAGCACAGTCCTAGCTGAGACTTCCCATTGCACAGTAGATACTCCCTTTAATTCAAAATGATCAGTTATCAAAAAATACTTAAATACCCTCTTGTAACATGAAATGCAATTAACGCAGTTTGGTTTGCACTAAAAAGCATGTTTGGCTCCCTGTTTAAAGTTTTGCATGACACGTCTCTCTTGGCTTCTCCAGCATTTCCACTTTAAGAGCTGCGTGTGCGCTTTCTGTGGAACTACAGCACAGATGGGTAAATGTCAATGAAATGTCCTGAATAGATCATCACCATAATGTGTGTCAGGACATAAGTCTCTCCGCTTCTCTGCTGTCTTCAGTGCTGCGTATTGACAGATTGCTGTGACATGATTAAAAATTCAAACTGTCAGATTAATATAATTTATAGTCCAGCTGCGTCTGCGGGCGCTGAGGTTGAAACGGTTTCTGTTCTCGCCTTCACTTAATGTTCCTTCTCATTTTCTTTCTAGCTGAGCAAAACCTATTTTTATTGGTCGGTCTTCATCAGCCTGATTCAATGGACCAGACCCATGCTGTGAGCCATTTGACAAAGAAAAATTAAAACTAAGGGCCTGATTTTACTAAACGTTGCCAATTTGAGACCGCAATCCCTTTAAAAAGTTCTATCTACTGACAATAGTGCAATCTACCAACAGCAGCGCGGATTGGCGATTGTTAAATGCTTTACACATTTTAGCATTTTAAATGTTTTTGAAGGATTTTTACATGGCATCCCAGTTAGGAATCACTGTTCTACATCACTAAACCAAGGATTCTCAAAACATTTTTAGGAATTTGAACCATGCTAGTTTAGTTCTCAAAATTAGTTGACACGCACACAAGTATTGTCCCTCTTTAATACATATAAATTGTAAGAATATCACTAACACTGATGAATAACAGTATAAGGGAAGGCTATTGAGTAAGTAGTCCCAAACTATCTTTTGGTATTATGGTTATTGATTGAGCCACTACCAGTGTTGGGGAGTAGTTCACTACAAGTAGCGTAGCTACTAACTTAACTAAATTTTTCAGTAGCTTGGCAGTAGCTCAGTTGATTTTAAACAGTGTAGCTTTTCCAGAAGTGAACTACTTTTTGCAGCAAGTAGCAGTGTCAGCGTGTGCAAAAGCTACATTGCTACATTGTCGAGCCTGCGCAGAATCAGCGTGATGCAAGGATATTCTTGTTATATTACAAACTCATTTTTTGCCATTACCGCCACCTGTTGTTTAATCACGCATCTTGCGGCTAACGGTTCACTGCACGTACAGAAGTAGGTTGACACACCCATATTATGATTATATAGCAAGACGTGACGGCAGATTTGGAGGATGGAGAAACAACTAACGTTAATTACCCATGGCCTTATTTGTCCAAGTTCAATCAGTATTTTTAAGAAAATGTTCTACATGCAATTTACATTGGATGTATATTTCGTTCTTGCAATGTTGTAGGCTATTTGTTGCACTTTTGACAAACAGTCAGAGATATTTTAGTGTTGTGTGTACTAAAACATAAAAATACTTCTAAAACATTCCTCAGACACTTATTCAGTTATTTATAATATACGTTGTTCAAAAAGCAAAAGTACTTTTAATGTAGCTAGCTACTTTTTGATTGTAACTTGTAGTGTAGCTAACTACTTTTCTAAACGGGTAGCTCTGACTGTAGTTAAACTACTTAACTTATGAGTAGCTTGTCAAACTACAGTTTCAGAGTAGCTTCCCCAACACTGGCCACTGACAGTCATCAAAAATATAGCAAATAATAAAATACATGAAAAGGAAAATATATTTGTATATAGTGAAAGTGATACACAGAGCACAGTTTAACATCAGGACAGGAACGTTCGTTCAGAGGTGAGAACTTTATTTCATTATGAAATATCGTTTGAATAATGACACTAGTGGCGCTTCCCTTCAAATTGCGCAAATTGAAATTGTGAATTGAAAATATGCACAATGGAAACACGTACATTTCACAAAAACTTCTGTTTATCGCAAAGAAGTTTTTACGCTCTCATGAGGTGGTTTTTCAGCAATTCGAAAAAGGGATATTTTGCAAAACTACAATGGAAACAGTATAAGCGAGAGGAAATAATTACGTTTTAAGTCGCATAACATCGGTTAATGGAAACACCGTCCTTTCTCAATCGTTTTTTATCGGTATTTAGAAAAAATCACAAAAGTTTTGTGCAAAATCTATAATGCAAACACGCCTACATACTGTATAGCCTAACAACATCTCATCAGACAGTAGATACTGAATCAGACGACATGTTTTTCTCAGGCACTCTTTACTTTAACTGCGTCTGACAGAAGAGTCAACCGTCCAAAATAAAAGTCTTGCATTAAAATATAACATTTACAATTACATTGTTTGGTGTTGATTATTTTTGACTACACACTCCGTGACCCACTCAAACTTTTGTGTCGCTATGTATTGGTTGAGAAACACTGCACTAAATTAAGTAAATGTAAACTTAAGCAAATTAGTAATTTTGATATTTTTACTCAGATTGTTCCGATGATAATATAATAAATACTAAAGTATTAAACTAGAATGCAAAATAAAAGCATTTTCAATAGTGGTTCCCAGTGAAACCCACTGTATACTTATTTACTAAAAACTAATGTACATGTAAATGGACTTCATTTAGCTCAGATTCAACCAATGTTCTTGCACATTTGCCTTTTTTTTCTGGCAGAAGCGATATGAGACGTGGCATTATCTCTCTCTCTCTCATATCTTGTGTTTTTCTTTCTCTTGTCGTAGTGTTGTGGATGTCTGGGAGAAGGACATTAGCGTGCACCTCTCCCCCTCCCTCAGAGCACATGTGAGGAGCTCCAGAAGCTTCTGATGTCCAGCACCTCCAGGCTGCCAGCATTCCTGCGCTGCATGAACTCATATCAGGTCACATTCTTAGTCATACTGGACTGCTTAGTCATTATAGTTCATTATCTCTGACTCCTCCTTTACATTACATTTAGCAGATGCCTTTTATTGCAAAGAGACGTTAAATAGAGGACTCTCAAAAAGCTTTTCATCCTTAAGAGACAGTAATGAGAAACACAATAAAAGTCTCAAAATTGCCTAGAAAAGTACAGACTAGCATAGCAATGGACTGTAGGCGTGTGACACAATAAATGAAATAGAGCTCTGCGGTGACTATGTATTTTGTAGTCTGTAAGTTTGCTACAAAAGTAGAGAAAAGTCACTACCAGCTTCATTTGGTGGTCCATCAGTGGTCAAACGAACTTCTTCGTTCTTGCAGTGAAAAACATTCACAATCATGAACACCATTTCATCGAGATGCTCTATTGCTCCTGTGTTGTGAGTTTGTTTGTGTTGCGTTACAATGATGTCACGGCAGTAGAGGTGGCTAAACTATAATGATCAATCTATTATCCCACTTTGAAGCGATACTAAACTGCGGTGTTAAAGCGAGCCCAAGCCGAGCCGCACCGTGCAGTGGAAGACACCAATAATGTGATTCCCCACACACACACACTTTTGATTCTTTTACTTCAAAGAAAGGTTAAAACTTTTGCAAATTCTTTTAATGAAAGATCAAAAGGATATTCAGATTGATTTTTACTGCCATCTTTGATCATATATTTCCCCTGGTGTCCCATAATTCAGACCACAACTGTGTAGACATGAGCACCTGGTGATTGACCATGGAGATACCAGGAAGAATAATTAGTTTCAGTGACAATGGCACGGCTCTTCTTACGACCTTCTACATGTGACTGTTCATATATTTTTCTTTAATCTTTGCAGCTAGATAAGTGAAAGTTTGGTTACCCGTCACCTCAGTTGATGTCATTTTTAAAGGATTAGTTCACTTTTCAAAAACTTTTGCTGAAAAAATTTACTCAGCCCCATGTCATCCAAAATATCCATGTCTTTCTTTCTTCAGTCGAAATGAAATTAAGGTTTTTGATGAAAACTTTCCTGGATTTTCTCCATGTAATGGACTTCAATGGTAACCAAACGGTTCAAGGTCCAAATGAGAGTTTCAGTACAAACTGCAAACTGTTCAAAGGGCATTAAACGATTTTAGACGATGAACAAGGGTCTTATCAAGCGAAACGATCGCTCATTAAATAAATAAATAAAAAAGTTTAAGTTTTAGAAACTCAAAAGCTTGCCTTGCTCTGTTCTGTGACGCACGTCGTGACTCTCCTGGTTCAAACCGTTCATCAAAATGAACAAAATCTTTTTCCGTGTCATTTGGTTCATTCAACGAACAAAGCGAACGAATTGACTCAGTGGTGGGTAAATTATCAGCAAATTTTTTTTGAAAAGTGAACTACTCATTTAATTGCCCACCTTCGGCTAAGCTCGACGTGCTAGTACCTTCAGCCGCATTGCTTTAGCTGAAATGTCTTTCAGTGGAAAAGAAGAATACTAATGAACAAAAACAAAATATGGCATCTCTTTGAAGCAGGCGTGCAGTGGAATTAGGCAGATATCCTGGCTGAAAGGCTTGCCTTAGTTACTGTTGTTTCCTCAGCATACTTGCTCCAAAGTAAGGAGACAAAACGTCTCTCTGGCAGCTCTTCCCCAAACTCACTGTGAAGAGTTTTACGGCTTGACCCATTAAGGAAAATAGTGCTGGTGCTGAGGCGGCGCTTTATCCTCGGCAAAAGAGACTTCAAAAGAAGATGAAGAGAATTTTACAAGCAGTGTTCAGGAATTCCTGGGAAATGGAAAAGGTCTGCTAACAATTTTTAATGAGTAATAATTATGTGGGGTATGTGAAGTTTTCAGGGTTTCCGCGGGTCTTAAAAAAGTCTAAAATTCTGAACTTTAAATTTAAGGCCTTAAAAAGTCTTAAAAACGGCTAGATTTTCATCTGAGGTCTTAAATTTAATTTTGTCAGGTCTTAAAAGATTTTACCCTCATTCATTTGCCAAAACTCTGGCCGCAGAAAGTTAATACAAAGTAGCAAAAAAAGTATTGAGTCGTAGCCTACAAAGCGGAGCTCTAGTGCAGGGGTTCAAACCGGTTCAACACGCGCTCGCCGTGCAAACCGGTGCAAGACACTCCTTTAAAATCTGGCCATCATTTTAATGGTATTTTAATGTTTATGTAAACAAAAAGTGCATATATGATGCTAATTTTATTTGCTGGGTTTAGACATACATTTGGCAAATTGATTTCATAATAATCATGAAATGAAATGTTCATGCCATTTCATCTCTGGGTATGATCAACTAAAATCAACTATAATTGTGTTTTTACAGTATAAAATGCAAAGTACAAATTTCACCTACACACACACACACATACGTATAAAATCATTTTTTCCAAATATTTTCTTATTTAAATTTTTGGTAATGCGTCGTGTAGGTCTTAAATTTCAATGTTTATGGTCTTAAAATGTCTTAAAAAGGTCTTAAATTTGACTTACTGAAACCTGCAGAAACCCTGAGTTTTGGACATTGTGCTTTTTTTCTTTTCTTTTCTTTTTTGGTTAAACCTATTCTTACTCACGGCATCTAAAGCTGAAGCATGCTCAATGCTGTTTAACTCTGGCGGAGTTGTAAAATGAGTCTATTTCCCCAAAAAGTGTAGTATCCCTTTAAGACGCTTTGTTCCCTTAAGTGTCTATATTCATTGACAAAAACATTGCTTGACCTTGAAATGCTTTTTACGGAGCCACTCCTTCGTTGCCCGGACGGTGTGTTTGGGATCATTTTCATGCTGGAAGATCCAGCCACGTTTCATCTTCAAGGCTCTCACTGATGGAAGGAGGTTTTGGCTTAAAATCTCATGATACATGGCCCCGTTCATTCTTCCCTCAACACAGATCAGTTTTCCTGTCCCCTTTGCAGAAAAACAGCCCCAAAGCATGATGTTTCCTCCACCATGCTTCACAGTAGGTATGGTGTTCTTGGGATGCAACTCTGCATTCTTCTTCCTCCAAACACGACGAGTTGAGTTTTTACCAAAAAGTTCTATTTTGGTTTCATCTGACCACATGATATTCTCCCAATCCTCTTCTGGATCATCCATATGCTCTCTGGCAAACTTCAGACGGGCCTGGACATGTACTGGCTTAAGCAGGGGGACACGCCTGGCACTGCAGGATTAGAGTCCCTCTCGGTGTAGTGTGTTACTGATGGTAGCCTTTGTTACTTTGGTCCCAGCTCTCTGCAGGTCATTCATCAGGTCCCTCCGTGTAGTTCTGGTATTTTTGCTCACCGTTCTCATGATCATTTTCCCACGGGTATGAGATCTTGCGTGGAGCCCCAGATCGAGGAAGATTATCAGTGGTCTTGTATGTCTTCCATTTTCTTACAGTTGCTCCCACAGTTGGGTTTTAAACACCAAGCTGATTGACTATTGTAGATTCACTCTTCCCAGCCTGGTGCAGGTCTTTGGTCTTGGCCATGGTTGAGTTTGGAGTGTGACTGTTTGAGGCTGTGGACCGGTGTCTTTTTATACAGATAACGGGTTCAAACTGGTGCCAATAATACAAGTAACGAGTGGAGGACAGAGGAGCTTCTTAAAGAAGAAGTTACAGGTCCGTGAGAGCCAGAAATCTTGCTGGTTTGTGGGTGACCAAATACTTATTTTCCACCATAATTACAAATAAATTCTTTAAAAATCCTACAATGTGATTTCCTGGATTTTTTTTTCTTTTCTGATTTTGTCTTTCATAGTTGAATGATGAAAATCTGCCAGTTCAGACTATGATGAATCAATTCGGACTATGATGAGTATTACAGACCTCTCTCATTATTCCAAGTAGGAGAACTTGCACAATCAGTGGCTAACTAAATACTTTTTGGCCCCACTGTATCTCATTCAGAAGATAAATCCAAACTTTAGCACAATCATTCATGAGACACACCAATGCCAAGCTGAAGTACTGCTTCATCACACGGCAACATCTGAATGTTTGCAATGGAGACGATGATCGGTTTTGTATTAATAGCTAAACACAACACGCCTGACCATACTTCAGCTTTTAACACGTTGGGAGCAAGAATGTGTTGTCTATGTAGGCAGCAAACTGAAATGGTACCAAATAAGTGGAGATTTGGAAAACTCTACATACAAAACTCAGTGTCAGCCAGTCATTTAAAGCTTAGCGTTACATTAAACAAGCTGCTTTGTGGAATTACTTTTGTAGCCATGGTTTAGATTGGATTCAGATAATCAACTTGTTTTTCTGGCTAGCCTTGTGTTTTCTCTACTGTAGCTGTTGGAGACATTGAACTTTTCTCCATCAAGTGGAAAACTATCTCTCATCTTGCCAATTTTTGTAGTGCTTTGATGATCAGTGTCAGGCAGACATCGTCAAGCATATGTGCCTCTGGGAATGCTGTGTACAGTTCATTCAACGCCTTCAACTCACACACAAACACCTGACCTATATAGATTAAAAAAGCTCTTTGAGTGGAACCAGTTTGCATGAAGAGATGTTTTCCAGTGTTAATCCAGCTAATGTCAGACAGAATTACTGATCCAGAGAGTTATGTTATGATTTGCATTCAATTTAAATTAATTTGTCATTTCATTTTCAAACTAAACCAAATATAAGTTTGGGGTCAGTAAATGTTTTTGTGTGTGTTTTTTCTATCATTTATTTAAGTAAAAACAGTAATATTGCGAAATATAAGCTATAAACCATTTAAAATAACTGTTTTCAATTTAAAATGTAATTTATACAAAGCATCATTACTCAAGTCTTCAGAAATCACTGTAAGACGAGTGATTTGCTGCTCGAGAAACATTTCTTATTATCAATGCAGTTGTGCTGCTTCATATTTTTGTGAAAACTGAATGCGTTTTTTTTTTCAGGATTATTTTTTAAATAAAAAGAACAGCATTTACTAGAAAGACACATGTTTTGTAGCATTATGAATGTCTTTACTGTGGACTAACTGCAAATGTGTGAATGGTAGTGTGTGTGATTGTGGTCGTCCACTCCTCTAGCTCTGATGTCTGTTATTTGTTTTATGATGTGCGATGTAAAGCACTGATGGCCATGAGTTCAACATCGTCCCGTCACAGGATTCAAGGCCGGCATGAAGCTGCTCTTCTCTGTTTGGAACATTATGGCCATCTATTTAGTTTTCATATTTTTAATGTAAATGAATGATCCCAGATTTTGTCATGTCGTTTCTGAAGTGATTAAACCTGCAGCCTAATGCACACTGCTTATGAATCATAGAAGTCATAGAGGACTTTTTGTCTTGAAAGGAGTAGTTCACTTTTTAAAAAACTTTTGCTGATAATTTACTCACCCCCATGTCATCCAAGATGTCCATGTCTTTCTTTCTTTCAGTCGAAAAGAAATTAAGGTTTTTGATGAAAACATTCCAGGATTTTTCTCCATATAATGGACTTCAATGGGAACTAAACGGTTCAAGGTCCAAAAGACAGTTTCAGTGCAAACTGTTCAAAGAACTTTAAACGATTCCAGACGATGAATAAAGGTCTTATCAAGCGAAACGATCGCTCATTTAATAAATAAATAACAAAGTTTGAGTTTTATAAGCTCAAATGCTCGCCGTTGCTCTGTTCTGTGATGAGCGTTCGTGACTCTCCTGTTTGAACTTGTTTATCAAAATGAAAAAATCTTTTACAGAGTCATTTGGTTCATTTAATGAACAAAATGAATGAATTGACTCGGAGGAAAAGATTAGTTCTCTTTTGAACTTAACATTCATCAAAGAATACTGAAAAATAAAATGCATCAAAGTTTGTACAAAAATATGAAGCAGAACAAATGTTTTCAACATTGATAATAATCAGAAATGTTTCTTGAGCATCAAATTTCTGAAGGATCATGTGACACTGAAGACTGGAGTAATGATGCTGAGAATTCAGCCTTGATCACAGGAATAAATGACATTTTAAATTAAAATATAATAAACAGTCATTTTAAATCGTAATGATATTTCACTTTATTATTCTTTCAGCATTTTGCAGCCTTATTTCAAAATCATTACAAAAATTGTACCGACATCAGACTTTTGTATGGTTGTTATGTGTGCACAATGCATTGCAAACTTCAGTGAGTGGAACTATTATACATTTTTTAATTTAGTGCAGTTGTTAGTCAGTTCAGATAATGAATTAAGAAAGGGGATTAAAAAAAAACATTAAGAGAGATGTGCAATTGAATTTGTTAGGCATTGCATTGTAAATACGATCAAGCGCTGTGCATTAAACAATAAGTTATATGCAATTTTGTTTTAGTCCAATGCATTCAATAACTAACTCATTCCAAAGTGATTTCAAGAGATGTTCTATGCAATCTGCTTATGCACAGCATTGCACAGACGATAAAGCGTTGTGCATTGAAAAAATACATATTTACTCCATTTCTCTTAAGGTGCATTGCATTGAGGGATACAGTATGCAGTTTATAATGCACATTTTAGTATATAGTACTATGCTTTTTGCGCACTGTATTATATGGTATGGTGCTAAACCTCGTATGTTCCTCCTCTCTCATCAGGTGGCCTACATGCGGATGTGATGTACTCCAGTTCACTTCCCAGAACCCAGTGGACCAGTTTATGAGCAGGTCATGCTCTTATAGCTTGCAAATGCTAAATATTCAAGTTTTTTTTTTTTTTTTTTTTTAATAAAAGTGTTTTGTTCTACAGTCTGAGGATCTGCATATGAGAAGGAAGCGGCCTGTGTGTCTTTTTAATTGGGATTTTGTTGACCTCATATCTTGCAAGCTGTACCGGTGTAATACCCATCATGCTTCATTGCAAGGACTTTGAGCATCACTCCATGCACTCTTAAAACATGTTTCCGGTTATTTGCCTCACTGTCTATCTTAGGAATGGTGTCCGAGTTCTTGAGTGTGCGGTCCAGCGAGTGACTGGAAACACTGCGTTCCCAGACGTGACCGAGTAAATGTATTTATAGAGCGTCCTGAATAAACTTTGAGTTCACTGTGCTTGACACATCATGATGCCAATGTCTAATGACGGGAGAACATACTTTTCCTTAAAAAATGCCTGCATGTCATCAGGGTGTTTTGCTTTGTGAGGAATGAACATGACATACCTTTATCTGGCATCTGCACAGCAACACCCTAGAAACCACTCAGAATGCCTTAGCAACCCCATAGCAACACCCTAGAAACCTCTCAGAATACCTTAACAACCCCATAGCAACACCCTAGAAACCACTCAGAATGCCTTAGCAACTCCATAGCAACACCCTAAAAAACACTCAGAATGCCTTAGCAACCCCATAGCAACACCCTAGAAACCACACAGAATGCCTTAGCAAGCACATTGAATAAACTCAGAATACCTTAACAACCCCATAGCAACACCATAGAAACCACTCAGAATACCTTAACAACCCCATAGCAACACCCTAGAAACAACTCAGAATGCCTTAGCAACCCTATAGCAACACCCTAAAAACCACTCAGAATGTCTTAGCAACCCCATAGAAACCACTCAGAATACCTTAACAACCCCATAGCAACACCCAGAAACCACTCAGAATGCCTTAGCAGCCCTATTGCAACACCTTAGAACCCACTCAGAATGCCATAGCAACACCCTAGAAACCATTCAGAACCTCATTAACAACCCCATTGCAACACCCTAGTTCTGCAGAAAATGGTATTTATTGACAATTTTTGAAGCAGTCTGAAGAACTTCAGGCCCTGATCTAAATGCTCACGCTCTGAAATTCACAAACCTTCATGTTGCTCTCACTGAGAGGTACAAATAGACTATATGCATGTTAATAATCAAATAAAGTTTTTGCCACAGGCCCTAAAAACAACCATAATATATGCAGACATAAATGTGAGGATAATGCAAATTGCGTAATTTGATCTATAAAAGGAACGTTGAACAGGATAAAGTTTGACTTACAATAGTTTGAAGGTATTATTTTGTAATTAATACTTCACATTTAGTAAGAGCACATTAAATTAATTAAAGGGGACAAATATATATTTTTTATAAAAACTTTGTACTGTTTTAAAAGCTGTTCTTTTCAATTTATCAAAAAATCATGACTTTTTTTATCAATGTATTCACAAAAATATGAAGCAGTACAACTGTTTTCAACATTAATAATAATGAATTATTCTTGAGCATCAAATAATCATTTAAAAAAAAAAACTTTTGCTGATAATTTACTTACTCCCATATCATCCAACATATCCATATCTTTCTTTCTTCAGTTGAAAAGAAATTAAGGTTTTTGATGAAAATATTCCAGGTTTTTCTCCATATAATGGACTTCATTGGGAACCAAACGGTTCAAGGTCCAAAAGACCGTTTCAGTGCAAACTGTTCAAAGGGCTTTAAACAACACCAGACGATGAATAAGGGTCTTACCTGGTGAAACAATCGCTCATTTTTAAAAAAAAAATAACAAAAGTTTAAGTTTTATAAGCTCAAATGCTCGCCTTGCTGTTCTTGTGTGACTCTCCTGTTCGAACTCGTTTATCATGAACGTTTTTTCGTGTCATTTGGTTCATTCAACGAACAAATGAACGAATTGACTCCGGAAAAGATTTGTTCATTTTGATAAACGAGTTCGAACAGGAGAGTCATGAACGCATCATTGAACAATGCTGTATTTTCAATGCTGTATTTTCGTGTAATTCATTAAAAGAAGGTACACCGCCATTTTGCTCCGACGAAACTGACTTGAACGCACCTCACGTGGTAAACACGACTTCCCACCTCGTACGGACGAACTTCCCAGGAGGACTTGAACGCAGCATTATTTCTAGTCCTGTTGCGTTATTTTTGGTTGACCACCGCCACCTCTGCCTTTTCCCTGCGCTGTTATAATGTCCTGCTCCCGCTTCACTCAGAGCCTAATTTAGAGGAAACTGAATTTGCCAGCAGGCTGAACTCCATCAGTCACAGGGGTGTTCAGATCCGCTGAGGAATAGAGTTAGCGGCAAACTCACTGCAGCGTTTCTCTGACAGCACTTGTGTTTTTGACAAATAACAGCCCAGAGACAAAGATAGTGCTTCCAACAGACGCCTGCAAAATGCTTTGGGAACTAGTTTGCAATATGTGCTACTGTTTTTTTTTTTTTTTGACACACTTATACTACTGGTTATTTAGTATGAATATTGTCTGCATGTCAAAACAATAGCCATAATTTGGTGGGAATATGTTCTACATGTTTTAGGAGATTGTGGTGACCAAAAATATTAAATATTTCTTCTTGGTCTAGAATCAATCATCACTTATAAACCAGCTTCATGAGACTCTTATAAATGTAGATGTTTCTGTAATACGCAAATTCCTGAATATAAATAGAAACACTGCATCTACAGCAGGTTTGTTTGTTCCTAAAACACGTTTCCACCAGTTTTCTCAGGCATCCACCACATTACACTTGTGACAGTGTCTTTTTTACGTGTAAAACCATTTTTTTTTCTAAAGGAAAATCCGACAGCCAGTGTGAAGACAGTACGGTCTCATGTCACAGTGCATCTGTTCTTTTTCTCTCTCCGAACAGAGAAGTGTTAAAACCTTTATCTAAAGCCTGACATATGGTATAATAGTCAGAAAAGAAAACACAATTTTTTAAACGGAACAGTTTATTTAACCTTTAGATCAAATTTTAAAAAAAGTTTGCATATTTAGTATCATATTTGATATATCAGGCTTTTATGGCTCATATAATCTGATATAGCGAGAATATGGAGCTCATACTAGAAGATGAAAACACATCTGTTTTATTTAGTGGCTCAAACTGAGTGAAAATATGAAATTTGGTGAAGATACTGATATAAATATACTGAAAATAAGATTAGATCTTTATGGCACTATAAACTACTTTACATAAAATCATATAAATATTAGCTTTTACTCTATATCTCCAAATACTGTCTTAGTATGATGATATTTAAATGCTTACTTTTATCATCAAAGCTCTGTAGTTTCAAAGATATAATGCAATGCAATAAAATGATGATTGAGATATGAACACATAAACTTTCCTCAAAAGCCTGATTATCATGTTTGATACTGTGACTTAAGTTTACCTGCAATGACTTAAGTTTCCCTTTATGGCTTATGTTTACCTGTATGACTTAAGTTTACCTGTATGACTTAAGTTTACCTGTATGGCTTATGTTTACCTGTATGACTTAAGTTTACCTGTATGGCTTAAGTTTACCTATATGACAAGTTTACCTACAATGACTTAAGTTTACCTATATGACAAGTTTACCTACAATGACTTAAGTTTACTTGTATGGCTTAAGTTTACCTGTTTGACTTAAGTTTACCTACAATGACTTAAGTTTACTTGTATGGCTTAAGTTTACCTACAATGACTTAAGTTTACCTACAATGACTTAAGTTTACCTGCAATGACGTAAGTTTACCTGTATGACTTATGTTTACCTATATGATTTAAGTTTACCTACAATGACTTAAGTTTACCTACAATGACTTAAGTTTACCTATGTGACTTAAGTTTACCTATGTGACTTAAGTTTACCTGCAATGACGTAAGTTTACCTGTATGGCTTAAGTTTACCTATATGATTTAAGTTTACCTACAATGACTTAAGTTTACCTACAATGACTTAAGTTTACCTATGTGACTTAAGTTTACCTACAATGACTTAAGTTTACTTGTATGACTTAAGTTTACCTACAATGACTTAAGTTTACCTATGTGACTTAAGTTTACCTACAATGACTTAAGTTTACCTATGTGACTTAAGTTTACCTACAATGACTTAAGTTTACTTGTATGACTTAAGTTTACCTACAATGACTTAAGTTTACCTATGTGACTTAAGTTTACCTGCAATGACGTAAGTTTACCTGCAATGACTTAAAGGAGAAGCTTGGCGCAAAATGAACCTTTGGTCTAATTACACATTGTTACCTAGTCAACCGTTATCTGAGATTTGTTTTCATGATTGGCGCATGTAAATAGTTTTATCTATAAAAACAGTTTAGCCTATAATGCTAGTATAACGCTAGTATATAGGGCATAGAGTAATGACAAATAAAAATCGCTTGTTATCACCACTAACAAGGCTCAAAATAGCCCCACAGTAACACAGTAGCATAATAAGGGTCCCTACATTCAAACCGAGGCATTGAGAACTTTGTCAGTGTCCATACAGTTTAATAAAAAGATATTTTATACACACATAGTCAACTTTGCGAATACAGGAAGAAGCCATCTTTGAAATATAGTCTCTACCAGTCGATCTACGAACGCCGATCGAAGTGCGCTGAACTGTGCAGAATCTCATATGGTCCGTCCGCACTTGGATCGGCGTCGTAAGATCGACTGGTAGAGACTATATTTCAAAGATGGCTTCTTCCTGTATTCGCGAAGTTGACTATGTGTGTATAAAATATATTTTTATTAAACTGTATGGACACTGACAAAGTTCTCAATGCCTCGGTTTGAATGTAGGGAACCTTATTATGCTACCGTGTTACTGTGGGGCTATTTTGAGCCTTGTTAGTGGTAATAACAAGCGATTTTTATTTGTCATTACTCTATGCCCAATATACTGACCGTTATACTAGCATTATAGGCTAAACTGTTTTTATAGATAAAACTATTTACATTCGGCAATCATGAAAACAAATCTCAGATAACGGTTGACTAGGTAACAATGTGTAATTAGACCAAAGGTTCATTTTGCGCCGGAGTTGTCCTTTAAGTTTACCTATATGACTTAAGTTTACCTACAATGACTTAAGTTTACCTGTATGACTTAAGTTTACCTATATGACTTAAGTTTACCAATATGACTTAAGTTTACATGCAATGACTTAAGTTTACCTATAATGACTTAAGTTTACCTACAATGACTTAAGTTTACTTGTATGGCTTAAGTTTACCTATGTGACTTAAGTTTACCTACAATGACTTAAGCTTACCTGTATGACTTAAGTTTACCTACAATGACGTAAGCTTACCTGTATGACTTAAGTTTACCTGTATGACTTAAGTTTACCTACAATGACTTAAGTTTACCTACAATGACTTAAGTTTCATGAATAAGTAACAGCTGAAGGTTATTATTTACTACAACGCCCTTCAGCCGTTACTTATTCACGATATAGCACAGCCTTTCGTACCTTATTGCTTATATATATATATGTCTAGTTTCATTTCCCCTTTTTTATATTCGTGACATGATTCAGACACATTTATTCACAATTTATTAACATCTTATTTCCCTAATAAAGGTTAAAAAGTAAAGCTTAAAAGTGATTTAAGAAAAAAAGTAAGTTATTTAATTGATTGATGATTGACTAGACTTCAGATTTAGACTTCTTATATTGCACTTTCCCTCTGCATTGTCATCTAGTCCTGTTCATCAATCAGATCCTGTACGAAAGTCTCCAGCCCTTCTCTCATGATGGAGAAGTTTCTGGTTCTAAGCGTCGAGTTCCTCGTGTCTCATTAGGACTGCCAGCACTGAACCTACAGAAAGGCCAAGCCTGCGGGCAAAGTCTGCCGGCAAATTCAACCTTGTTGTGCAGCGGTTTGAGGGATTTTTTTCTTTAACAGATGTCATAATGAAACAAACCTGCAGCGCAAGCAGTGTGTCGCCATCGGGGAGCCGCAGAAGCACATAGTTTACACTTTCTTACTTCTGCCAATAAATGCGAATCAGCTTTGCAGAACTTTTTGGTTCGGTGCTTCATATTTTTCATGAACTGTCTCTAAAAGGCCTTTCGGGTGTCTGCGATGCATCCAGAGAAAACAGCTAACATAGAAAAGGAAAGGGCTGTCAAGGAAGAAGCATCAAAGGTTTAGCCCTGAAGTAGTGTAAAAAGATTCCTTGAGAAAGAGTGATTTTTGCATTACAGGTTATATTATAAGAGTCCTTCAAACTGAAAGCAAACTCCATTTGAAAGTGATCATTTTTCACCCTACCTCTGAAGGACAGAGCAGTGAGCAGCACATCACCGTCTCATAAAGTGTTTTGCATTGAAGTGCAACCTTAATAATGTGGCAGAAAAATTAATGTTTATAGCTGTTAGGATTGTTGTATGGCAAATAAAAGATTACTGTCCAATAGTGTCCTTAATTCAAATGTATTTCCACCTGCAGGCTAACTGCAGAAAATGAATTACATAATATTCAGACTAATTAATTAAAATGATTATATTGAATTAATCACATACATTCTAAAAAAGCATACAGTTTTAGATAGAGACTGAAGACAAATTATTTTAATGCATTGAATATATATTGTGGCAAGCAGGACGAGGCTGAGGGCCGTGAGAGTGATTACTGATGAGCGACACACCGGTAGGTTTGGGTATCGAGAATCGAGTATTGATTGGAACCGGGACTAACTTTTGGTTTTTCCCGGAATCGTTCAAAAGTTCAAATTTCGATTCCTGAGTTTCGATATTCACAGTCTGCCGACTCGGAAGAAGAAACCGCTGAACAACACCAACGAAGAAGCGCTGATCGTAAGTGTTGGCATAACCTGCGCAAGTTGAACATGAGTAGCTTACGTCGGCGGTCCAAAGTGTGGCTTCGCTTTTCTAAAAATAACGAAATCTCGGCAAAATGCAAAATTTGTGACAAAAGGAGTATTTGTGACCGAAGTAGTATTTCGTTCAGAAAGACCATTGGTTAGCAAGGTTAGCTAAACTTTTTTGACCCTGCCTCTTAAAAGAATCGGAATCGAGAATCGTTAGGAACCGGAATCGAAACAAGGAATCGAAATCGGAATCAGAATTGTTCAAATTCAAACGATACCCAACCCTACACACCGGTCTTGTATCTCTCACGGAGAAGTGGAAGCATAAAAGGAGGAGCAGTGAAGATCAAGACAGGACCAGGCCAGGAATATTTTATTTGATGTTTTGTTTTTCTATATGTGACAGCAGTCGTCCGTGAAGGGCTGCTGTCTTTACTTTGGTTTTGTTGTTGATTTATCTTACACCGTTAAAGTCTTTAAAGTCTATGGGGTGGTGATGGCGCAGTGGATAAGACACATGCCTTTGGTGTGAGAGACCCGGGTTCGAATCCACTGTGAGACACCAATGTGTCCCTGAGTAAGTAACTTAAGCCCAAGTTGCTTAACCAATATGTACCTATGACATATATAGCAATTGTAAGTTACTTTGGATACTTTGGACATGAATAAATGTAAATGTTCGCCGGTTTCCCGCCTCCTTCTTCTCACAACATCCAACTGCGTTACATACATATCCATTGCATTTAAATGTCCATAAATCTTATGTACAGTCTTAATGTTCACTGAAATTAATTCAGTCAAATTAATCTGACCAATAATTTAGCCATTTTAGTCGATTTCCAGCATCATTTACATTTGATGAATTCTGCAATAAACATTTACATTTGGAGAATCCGAGTGAAAGGCTAAGCGACTTTACTGACTCAAAATCAATTTCTACCCCTTTTCAAAATACACTGCCATTCAAAGATTTGGGGTTAGTAAGATAAAAAAGAAAGAAATGAATACATTTATTCACCAAGTACTAAATCAGAAGTGACAGTAAAGACATTTATAATGTTACAAAATATTTAAATTAGTGCTGTCAAACGATTAACATATTTAATCGTGATTAACCGCATTGATGTCATAGTTAACTCGCGATTAATTGCACATCTATTCTGAATGTCTCTTGATTTTTTTTGTGTTCTTATCAACATGGAAAAGTCGATCGGCTTGCTTTGTGCAAATGTTTTTTTTTATTGAAAACAACATTGGCATATACTGTGTTCAATTTCACACTAACATTCTCACTTTGAGCAAATAATCTCTAACACAATGTAACACTGTCCATCAATAAAAGGGTGAAAGAAATACGGTCCTGATATTGACGAGGTGACGGAGAAGTCGCATCAGCTCTGTGTGTGTGTGTGTGCTTGGCCATCATCAAGTGGTATTTCAGACTGGACGTGCTGTGAAGATGATAGCTCAGTTCACAACGACAAAACACAGATCACTTTGGTCTTGTCAGTGGAACCATTTTGGCAACTTTTTAAAAGTAAACTTTCCATTCAGAATCTTATTGACATCCATTTTGGCGTCTCGCGCTCGTCATCCACTCAAAACGTAACGTTAACCAACTATTTGGCCGGCTTGCAAGCCCAAACGAGCGTGGCCTGTTGTTTTGTTTACTGTCTAGCTAGATCCGCTTGCGCTTTTGGTCGATGAAGCAACAAAACGTCCTCGCATGGCGCAAGCCAATGAAATGAATGGGTTTCATAGCGCAGCGCGTGCATGCCACATCCTGTTGCAAAAACATGTGAAAGAAAACTACAAAGTTTGCTAGGCCAAAAAGACCGTTAATCACACAGAAAAAAAATTTACGCCATTAAAATGGGTTTGCATTAACGCAGTTAAAGGGATAGTACACTTTGACATTATGTTTTTGATATGTTTTAGCTTACCTCAAGGGCATCCAAGATGTAGGTGTCTTTGTTTCGAAAGTATTTTCAATTTTGACATTTTTCTGGTCTAACCGGTGTTGTCTGTCAGGCATATAATGCAGGGTATGGGGGTCCGCCTCAAAGAGCATGCACAGAGAAGTCAAAATTAAACATGATTTACTGACTTGTGAATGTAAGTACACATTGATGGCCTAAGACACGAAACGAGCGGTTTGTGTGAGAAAACGAACAGTATTTATATAGTTTTTACCTCAGACGTCAAACTGATCTGAATCAGATGTCCAACTGAACCGTCTCCAACATTACGCCGGAAGTGATCTCTCGTGCGTCTACGTCACACAATGTTTACACAGAGATTTCGGGAGTTTTACCTTTTACTAAACATATTTACATACATCAAAATAGTCTTCCATTGTGATTTCCCATATATCTAAATATGTTTAGTGAAAGGTATATCTAAATATGTTTAGATAAATGTCTATAGTGCCTCTTAACTTCCAAAAAGATCCTGCTCTCTTTAAGACTCAAAGGGTCCATAGAATTGCAGTTTTGACCTCCACCGAGGGAAGTCGTGATGATAGATGAACAGTAAGGCAGGAGCCGATCCGTTTGCCACCACGCAGCCAAGATAAATAGCCCAATTTAAAGCAGTCAAACCACCTGCCTCATGGCTTTCTGCCCAATCCAAGGCCACCGCAGACAAGAAATGAGAGTAATAACACAATCAAACACCATCTCTTAAGACTCTCAAACACATTATATCTCAACGGTCCATTCAAACAGCCTTGAGCAATCACACTTGAACAGCTTGGAAAGCCAGCAAATGCAGACATTTAGTTCCCGCAGTTTCTGATGCCACAAAACATTAAAATGAATGGCACTCGTGACATCAATGTCTTTCAGTTGTTTGAGGTTATTAAAATTTTCTCTCTTGCCGAAATAAAAGATAAAAAAAAATGTTGAGCTTTTTTTATTGCTTCGAAACTGGAACATCACAGAGAAGAACACGGCGTTTCACTTGCAGATCTGTAATTCAGTAAATGAGAGAAATGGTTAAGGGCCTGAATGCTTTCTGTGAGCGGCTGTGTGTGATTTAATATCTTCAGAAAAATGAGTATGTCCTCATAGTTTACCACTGAATTATAAATATTGTCCCTTCCTCTTTCTCTTATAGAAATAAATGAGTGTTGTGTGTAAAACACACAGCCTGAGGACACAGCAGCAATATCTCACTCATTTGATTATTTCATGAGAGCTCTGCATGAAATCAAATAAGATGGAGCGGATGTGGCAGCGGGGTCGTATTCTCACAATGTTTACCCATTTGTGCCTGTACGTGGGTTCTGTGGCCAACACATTTAAAGACATGAATGAATGAACACTGAAAGTGCTGTCTTTGCTTGTCTTCGGTTTCACTTTTACTGAGAGATTCTGCTTTTCTCCAACACAGTCTCATGAAAATGCAACGCGTTCTCATCCTTTAGCGTCATATAGAACGTTATATGACAAAGACGGCGTTATATGACGCGCATGGTACCCTTTATCATTTATATAACACGCGCTGTGATGGTTAGGTTTAGGTGTGGGGTAGGGTAGGGTAGTCTCATATTACGCTAAAGGATTTCATGACGCCTTGAGTTCGCGTGTTAAATAATCGATAAAGGGTACCATGTGCGCAGTATAGCGCCGTTTTGTCATAAAGCGCTTTATGTGACGCTAAAGGATGAGAACGGGCTCTGAAATGCGTATCTATACCACGAATGTCATTTTCGTGGTATTAATACACCAAAAATGGTTTTGCTGTGTATGCTACGCACTAAAAAACCCTGGGGTAGGTTTAGGGGGAGGGGGTGGGGAGTTCGTGTGTATTGCACGCCAAAAAGTGTGTATCATATGCATGCGAAAAACGCGTAACCATATACACGCAAAAACTGTTTTTGGCATATAAATAGCACGAGAAATGACATTCGTGCTTTCATGCGAGTCGGGGTCTTTTCTCAGACAATGTATTTTCAAATGTTGAACTTTTCTTTTTTTATCAGAAAAAAATGAAGAAACATCTGATATATTTCTTAAAGTCACCATGAAATTCTTTATAATTCTTTATTTATTATAAATGATTTATCAGTGCATCATTTTTTTAATTGGCTAATTCATATACACCGGTAATCTTTAATCAAACACATTGGCATATGTTCTCTTCATGATGTGTGTCTCGGATAGTGGGATAAACACCTCAACCATTCGAATGCAAAATACTGTATCATTCAGATCTGCCTTTATTTAGTCAGCGACGCCCAACTTCCTACAATCCAATCAAATCCCGAGGCCAAAATCTAGTCCCGCCCAACATTTTTTCTCATTCCAGAAGCTGTTTTACTCGAATATACGTCACGATAGAGAAGAAAAGACTACTGAAACTTCCGTTTCATACCTTTTAAAAAATGATTAGTTGTTTATAATTATTAGTGTTACATATAGTTTTACATCACTGCATTAATAAATGATTTAATGTCAATGCAATTGCCACAACCAGTGTTATTTTAGTATTATTGAGATACTATTATAGTGTTTATTAATACTTTTAATTTTTGGTTTTCATTCATTTTAGTTAAAGTTTTAGTAATTTTGTTGTGTTTTTGTCAAATAGTCAAGTTTTTATTTTAGTTCTCGTTATTTTATTTACATAGTTAAAAAAATTATTGAAATAAAATAATTTAACATTTTTATTTTATTTGACATTTTTAATTGAATGTTTAATGTTTTAGTTAACTTTAATAAACCCGAGGCCAAAATTGCAACCTAAAAGTGTCAGAGTGCATTCAGTTGTTAAATGTTGTTCAATCAACATGTAATCTCATTTAACACATAGATGTGGCTTTCTCCACTCTCCATTTTTCTGTAATTTATGGCTGCTTATGTAACTCTCACTTTTCCCCCTCTTCCTTTCTGCCGCATTGCCTAATTAGACCATTCACCTGCCACATTTGCCAACGGAAGGTTTTGTTCTCTCTCGTCTTTGTGTAAAATGGTCCATATCCATTTAATACACTGAACTGGTGAAGGTAGAGCAAATCTGCACAATGGAGAGTAGTGGAGATGAATTAACAGGGATGACAGGCCACATTTAAAACAATCAGGGCTGTGTTTCTCAAAAGCATTGTGAGCTACTGTAAGTTGATCAGAGCAAACTTGGGCTCACAAAACATTTGGGAAACACAGAAGTTTTTTTTTTCTTCACATCTAAATATATTTTAATTGTAATGAGTTCTTTAACGATTCCATGATTCATTTAGTGAAATCAGTGTTTGAAGAAAACTAAAGAAATAACAATTTTCATTGCTAAATGATGCATAATTTCAAAAACAATTTGAAATATTTATTTAAAAAGCTTAGTTTACACAAACATAATTTGGTAACGCTTCCTTTTACAGTCCAGTTACCCATGTAAATACTATGTACTTATTTTAGTAACTACAATTACTGGGTAATAACTAGTACTAACCCTGAACCTACCCCTAAACCTACCCCTGTTCCATGTACTTACCTTATATTAGCCAGTACTTTCTAGGTAAGAACACTGTAAGTACACCATAAGTACTGTACTGTAAAAGGAAGCGTTACCCATAATTTTCAGTCTATTTAGGGTGGCCAAAATGTGATTAAACCATCAAAGTATGAGGAGAATGTTTTACATATTTTTAAAATATTTTACAAATAAGGAAACTACAAAACAAACTTAACAACTTAACAACTAACAAACTTTAACTTGGTTAAAGTATTTATCTGACAAATTTACCTGGAGGTTTTATTTTACATGCAAAAAAAAAAAAAAAAAAGCATAGAAAACAACAAAAAGCTCAAGAAAAAAATGGACTATAGCATGATCAGTTATTTAATATTCCATTGTTTATGAATCTGTTCATAATTTATTTGTATAACAACGAGGCTAAAAATTTGCTACATTGTGTTTTTCATTGTGTTATCTGACCTTTAAAAGAGGGGAAGACTTTCAGTGAATAATTACTTAAATTTAGGTCTATTCTTCACTTATGACTTCAGAAGATTTTGAAATGCTGCAAGATTCGTATGGACTACTTTAATGCTTTTATTAGGTTTACTTGTCCTTTTTTGACCTAAAAATGAACTCATGTATATTTGAATTTGAGTCAAATCACTCAGTATAAGTAAGCATATCAACAGGCTCTTATCAGAAATGCCCCCCACTCAGAAAGCAGGCGTAACCAGAGAACAAGTAATTGGCTCTATCAGCGGCGTGATGAAGGTAAGTGTTACAGCTGAGCGCCACACATCTGCTATCTATACTCAGGTTTCACAGCACTTTACCAATATTGCATTTCCTGTTACATGCCAACATGTACTGTTTAATTATAGCAAGCTTCGGATGGGCCTCTATCTGTTATCAGAAATTACATTGGCCATGTATAAACTTTAATGGAGTCATATCCGGTAAGTCTGTATTACTCATTACATTTTTTTCCCTAAAGTTTTTATGCCAGTCAAGACTTGTACGACTATTTCCACCGTCTCTCAAAAGATATTTCCCATTGAGTGGTTCTTTGCCTGCTAATCGTGCATTAAAAACATTTAAAGGGGTCCTATTATGCTTTTCCCTTTTTTTAACTAATGTTGCTGTTTGAGCATTAACAAGATCTGTAAGGTTACAACGCTCAAAGTCCTCTCCAAAGGGAGATATTTTATTTAACAAAATTCACTTTTCAAAAAACTATACTGTTCAATGAATGTCATAATGTTCCTCATTTAAAATAATCTCCACCCACGGATACGCATAAAAGCAGACGAGGTCTGGATGATCTGCTGCTATGCCAAAGAGACACTGTTCTTTCAACATTTGTTTGAACTTCGTAAGGCTGACAAACTTAGAAAGGGTAAAATTTATTTTAAAAAAACGTTCCTGAACATTACAATCCTGATGTTTATCTGTGCGCTATAAATTTTACAGTCAAAAGCTCCTAAAATTAGCAGTTTCCACTTTGTCGGGACAATCTGTTGTTTATGGATCACAACTTGTGAGTTTGTCTTATTTTAGGTTTTATGTTCACCGCCCCTAAGGAATAATTAAACATGTTTTTGAGATTGATTACTGTTTGTATAACCATAGTTCTCCAACAAATATCATGATTAAATGGTGGATAAAATCATACCTATAATGTACAAGAAAAACACACCATCTGAAACATCCTATGAAATCTGTTATGGATGCTTCTCTTGTTTAACATTGTCAGGATCTGAATCGGGTTTGAGATTGCCGCCATCCTTTTTCATGTTTCTTATTTTGAAAATTAGTAATAGTGTTTCATGTTTCATTAGTTCTGCCATGTCATTAGAGCCTTGGCACTCAACAATCCCCTGAAGATTTTTTTATACATCCCAAGCTCCACAGATCTCCTTGGTTACGGGATCAGACTCGGGACAGAGCTCTAGTGTGATGAATCCACCACAGAAGTTGGTTCGAGCAGGTCAGAGCAAGTCTGGTGGTCCCAAATCTGGTGGTCTCAGCGCTTCAGAATCTAGTGGTTTAAGCACATCCAAGTCCCAGAGATCATCTTTCTGAGGTGGGGCCATCCGCTACAGCTCCTCCTGAGATGGTGCCATCCCTTCTTGAACTCTCCTGCTTGAACTCTGCCTGCCCTATCCCAGCCAAGGAAGCCATCTAGGAAATATATGCCTGCTCTATCCCAGCCAAGTAGGCCATCTAATAACTCTCTGCCTGCCCTATCCCAGCCAAGGAGGTCATCTATTTACACTTTTTGTCTGCCTATCCCAACCAATGAGGCAATTTAGGAACTCTTTGCCAGCCCTATCCCAGCCAAGGAGGCCATCTACAAACTCTTTGCCTGCCCTATCCCAGCCAAGGAGGTCATCTAGTAACTCTCTGTCTGCCCTATCCCAGCCAAGGAGGTCATCTAGTAACTCTCTGTCTGCCCTATCCCAGCCAAGGAGGTCATCTAGTAACTCTCTGTCTGCCCTATCCCAGCCAAGGAGGTCATCTAAGAACACTTTGCCTTGCCTACCCCAGCCAAGGAGGCAATCTAAGAATTATTTGCCTTGCCTACCCCAGCCAAGGGGGTAATCTAGGAACTCTCTGCCTGCCCTTTCCCAGCCAAGGAGGCCATCTAGTAACTCTCTGCTTGCCCTATCTCAGCCAAGGAGGTCATCTAGTAACTCTTTGCCTGCCTTATCCCAACAAAGGAGCCCATCTAGTAACTCTCTGCTTGCCCTATCCCAGCCAAGGAGGCCATCTAGTAACTCCCTGTCTGCCCTATCCCAGCCAAGGAGGTCATCTAGTAACTATTTGCCTGCCCTACCCTAGCCAAGGAGGTCATTTAGTAACTCTCTGCCTGTCCTGTCCCAGCCACGGAGGCCATCTAAGCACTCTTTGCCTTGGCTACCCCAGCCAAGGAGGTAATCTAGGAACTCTTACCTGCCCTATCCCAGCCAAGGAGGCCATCTAGGAACTCCTTGGTCTGCCCTATCCCAGCCAAGGAGGTCATCTAGGAACTCTTTTGAAGTTTGTGCGTATTACACGGCAGAAAAGTGCGTATCATATGTACGCGAAAACGCATACCATATACACGCAAAAATGACATTCGTGCTATAAATACGAACTTTCATGAGATGGGGCTCGAACCGACTGTGAATTGCGCCTGGTAAATGCACCGTTAGTATTGTACCATGGAACAAGCACACCTCAGTTCAGCATGCTCTTAAAGGAATGTGATATGACGCTCTTATTGGTTTGCTTCCCGTTACGCCCAAACCACACCTATGAATAATGAAGCTGCTTCAGACCAACCCCTTTTAAACTTGTGTCGAGCGCAGGAGTCATTTATCCCGCTAGTTAAAAAGCAACAGTGCCGAGATTAGTCCACAAAGTTAATTTGCGCTTGACACTTACGTTTTAGATTGTTAAAATAGGGCCCTATGTGTTCATTGAATTTTTATGGACATGAATTTGTTCTTAATCTTGTTGTACTCTTATGAATTTTGAGTATCATAAATGAGCGACCACTTGCAATCTACTTAAGACTAATTAATATGATGAAATACAAATGTAAAAAACATGTATCTTAAAATGTATTGTTTTAGTATGCGATTTTTGTGTGTTCATTTTTCAAAAATTTTGGAAAAATTATTTTGAACTTTAGGTTTCTACTGTAGAAGAAAATACATTTTCAGTCTTTTGACATTGTGTTACTTGCAGTTTATTTGTAATCATATGTGAAATTATCTAGCCATTTGGGAGTTAAAATGGTTTTCTGAGAGAAGTCATTAGTCGTAATGCCACAGCTAAGGCGTACAGTACCATGCTTCAGTGTCAGCGTGGGTCCTGCTTAAAAGCATTCTAACAAGATTACTGTATATTGCAAACCATTTTGAAACCCATTGTTTTAATCAGCTCTTAGATCAATGTGACAGGAATTTCACTGGGAAAACATTTTAAAGGACTTGCTCAACTAAAATTTGTATTCTTCAGACATCTGTTTAAAAAACTGACATTTTGTAGTGACCATAAATTATTATTTTTTTTTATAATTCAAAGCTTCCAAAACAAAAAAAAATCATAAAAAGTCCAAATTCACGGTTCTGCTATTGTTCTATTGAGGTAGGATGGGGGTAAGGTTAGGGACAAGTTTGGTGGTATATGGGTATTTTTTTATTTTGTTTTCAAAAAGGACATTTTTCCTTTTTTTATTATCAATTCCTTTCCTTAAGCCTGCTTGTGATTCAACTAAACTGGGGTGCTTTTCCCATACAACTATGTAACTCACTTCTGTCACGACACACAGAGGACAGACAGAAAATCCAATTGCAAGTAAGTTTTTAATTAAAGGGCAATCCAAAACTTAATCAGCCAGGCAGGAGTCAAATCCAAAGAATCAAAACAAGAAACAAAACATGAACAAACAAGAAACCAACCAGTGTGAGAACATCAAAAAAACATCCGTACACATACTAACACAGACAGGGAATAAATACACAGATCTAATAAGACTAACAATGAACAGCTGGAAACAATGATGATGGGGAAGAGCTGAGTGCAATGAACTGGTGAGTGACAGTGACAGACAGAATGCTGGGAATTGAAGTCAACAGTGAAGGACACCTTGAACACGAGGACCTCTAGTGACAAACAAGGGAACACAACCGGACAATGTGACAGCTTAACCATAGCATCACTGAAACTAACTAGCTGGTCTATGTCACGATTATCTGTGTATAAAGTCCACAGATGATGAAGAGATGGAGAAGATTGCAAAAATAAAGGTATTTTAATAAAACGAAGATAGGTCACAGGCAGCGTCACAGTGTGTTCTAGTTCAAAAACTAACTAAAACAATGACAATCAAGGCAGAGAAACAAGGAACTTAAATATACACAGACAATGAGCTAAAAGACTAACAGGTGGGATAATCAAATGACAATCCATAGCAACTAATGATGGCGGGAAACATGAACAAAGGAAGTAGTGAGAAGCAAACTACAAGTCCATGACAAAGAAACTAAACGAGCAAATGACCAAATATCCCAGTCTAATAGTTTCCCGAAACCATTTGAAACTCTGTCGTTTGAAACGCGTTATTTCAGCATTTCACTGTGGCCGCGAACAAAGGCTGTCCCATTTCGTATAGGCTCCTCCAAATGCGTCTTTCGTTTACCGTGTAATGAAGGATACAACAGATGGATCCTTCGCAGCCTTGCTTATCCCAGAGTTCATTGCGCACCAGTGACAACAGGAATTTTTTTTTTTGAGAGAAATTACAAATTACACTTTTAAACACAAGTATGGGTTCCAACTTACTGAAATATCTAATGATACAAATGTAAAAAAAAAAAAAAAAAATGGTGAACAATATACAGAAATGGACCATGATGAACATTTTTAGACAGGTTGTAACCTTTTTTGTTTTCAGACAGTTTAAAATAACTTTCAAAAAAAGTCCAGCACAAACGTTACTGTCACTCATCAACGGCAGCTGTCACGGTTGCTAGGCGACAACAATACTCCTTTAGTTAGGACCGCCCCGTAACAACGCTTTTAACTAAAGAAACTAGACAATACTAGACAATGAAACATGAAGCTCAGGGTTTAAATACAGAGGATAAGGAGGATAATTGCCTGAAACAGAACAAGTGTAAACTAATTAAGAACCAATGAGATTAACAAGGAACGAAGGAAAACGGGAACACAGAAGCTAAACAAAACAGAGCACACGTGTGACAACATGCAGGTGCGTGAGTGATAATTTATGCTTGTATTTAACATTATTATAGTTTATTTGCAAAAACGACAGAAAGTGGTTAATTTTTTTAATCATGTTACAGTATGTTGCAGTATTTGGTGTACACAGTTGACTAACAATGCTTTTGGGAAACACACCCCTGATCAGTTCATTAAATTGTATACTTTTACTATAGAGGTTCACTTTAAAGAGTCACAGTGGAACTTGTTTGTTCATTTCTCCTGAGAACAGACCGAAAGCGGTACATTTAAGTAATTAAAAGCAGCTCGTTAAGTATCTCCCACGTATTGTGCATCCCAAAGTACACTGCTTTATCTCCCTGAAGAGTCAGGGTGCGTGAACCTGTGTGTGTTTGATGTGTGTGTGTGTGTCTTGAGCAGGAAGAGACGACGGAGACACACTGTTCACATCTTGGGGAAGCTCGGTCACGCTGCCACTTTAAGCTCCACTGAGTATTTTAATAATAAGAAGATACATATCTTGAAATATAAGTGGTAATATAAGAGTGTGTCTCGCATGCACCACTGATGCACATCTCATTACCAGGAGCTTAATAATGTGTGTCGTGACGCTCCAGAGCCCTCCTTTCTTTATGAATTGAACCACCACTCATTTCTCAATTGCAGAACATTTGTTCTTTACACTCAGTAGTTACTGATTATAAGCAGGGCCAAAATGAACACTTGCCTGGCAAATACAGTAAACGGCTGGGTCAGTAACATTTCTTGCATTATAATAAATGGCTTGTTTTAAGGGCTCATATCATGAGGAATCAAATTTAACATAAAACAACAAATTCATTTGAAAACAAGGTTTCATTTTTTAACGTTAGTTGACAACAGTATTCTCACTTATACAGACACTCATGGAGAATATAAAAGATATGGGAGCTCCAGTGCTACCTGTACAACAACCAGCGGACACAGAGTTTGTGGAGGACATCCAAGATGCAGTGCCCAACAGGACGGGAAAAGACAAGACCGAGTACAGCGAGTGAACGACCTGCTGAGAAACTCCTCGTCTAAGTGTTCTGGGCACAGCAGCAAACACAAGGTAAGACACAAATCAATCCAAAAACACAGAGGGCCTCATTTTAACAATCAAAACACATGTGCAGGGCGCAAGAGCACTGAGAGCGTGTCCGAATGGTTGGCGCAACCGGCACGCTCTAAAAAGGTTGTCCCAATTCTCTTAAAGGTGCCCTAGAATGTTAAACTGAATTTATTTTGGCATAGGTAAATAACAAGAGTTCAGTACATGGACATGACATACAGTGAGTCTCGAACACCATTGTTTTCTCCTTCTTACTTAAATTTTGCTTTTGAAAAACCCCTGAAAAATAGGCGAATCTCCACATTATACCGACTGTGATGCAACAGCCGGGATCATTAACATGTACGACTCCAAACATTTGCATATGCCAGCACATGTTCAATGACAGGCGGAACTGTGCAGCCGAAGCATGGCATTTGATCAGTGTTTGGATGTACACATGAACACAAAAGTATTTTTTAGTTCCTTCATCCGAGCCTTAATTGTAAACCCAATTAACAATGGGTTCATTTTATTTTCTCTGGAAATATCCAAACATTTCCTGACGACTGTTTCCTCAACTTGGGCCAAGAGCTGGCCTCGGCTCCCGAGCTGATGTGCAATTGTTGTTCAACTTCAGACAGGTAACGTTAATCTTTCTCTCAAAATCGTTCAATACTGTTTATGCATCAGTAAATAAAGCCAGTGACTAAAATATCAACTTCACATCGTTTCTTTTTGTAGGATGAAAAAAAAAACGTTGAATAAATGTGAATAAATTATATACAGAAAGTGATCAAAGAACAATCTTTCCACACAGCGCTAGTTTATCTGGACACTTGCCAAACTCGTTATGAATTCAATGACGCACGTTACTCTGCACAACAAAGCTTTTACTGTATTTATTTGAACGTGTCTGCATTGGTGAAAGCATTAGAGAGAGCAGAAACTGCGTTACAATTATAAGATCTTAATTCTCGCGATCGACAGACTGTCCTCTGCTGCTCAATGTTTATCAGAGTAACATTTTATGTGATGGGAATAGATCTAAATACTTCAAAAACATCTCACGATTCGTTAATCTCGAAAGCTGTAATAGTAAAAACCTATAACAGCTGTAATAAAAGTATTCGAGAGAGTTTCACATGTAACAGCTATTTCATGTGCAAACATGTCAGCCAATTACAGCAGAGGCTGGTTACACACAGCAGACACGCCCCTTCAAACAGAGCATTCAAAGCAGAGGCTAAAATCAGGCTAGGAAAAAGGCCTTTTATTACTAAATTATGACTATTTTTGATCTAAAAAACATACTGAACATTATAAGGGCAACCCAGGAAACAAAATAATAATAATAAAAAAAAAACATTCTAGGGCAACTTTAATAAGTAATGGGTGTGTTTTGGGCGTAACGTGCAAAAAAACAACCAGATTCTCATCTCCCATTCCCTTTAAAAGCCAGTTACGCTTCTGCCATGGCGGATTCACTATTTACATGGAGGAATTTGCAACCGGAAAGACTGAACGCTTCTCTAGCAAGAAAACGGCAGAGATGTATAGTAACTAAGTAGAACTACTTAAGTACTGTACTTAAGTACTAAAATGCTTTATCTGTACTCTACTAGAGCATTGTTTTTTTCTCATACTTCTACTTTTACTTCAGTAGATATTTTCGATGAATTTAATACTTTTACTTCGATTTTTTTTTAATGTTCTGCTAGTTACTCGTTACAATTATAAAAATTGGTACGAATCATTCGTTGCAAGCTGGCTTTCATGCTGCCTAAATCACACGCCAGTTTTATAGGGTATGGTATTGATTAACACACACATTGACAACTAATGCAGGGGTTTTCCTGCAATTACATTTTTTTGGCGGCCGCCAAAGCAAATTTGTATCCCGCCAAAGCGCCTTATTTAATTGCTAGTTCAAACTTTTGACTGCTTTCTTTAATAATTACATGACATAATACTTGTACTTTTACTTTTAGTACTTAAGTAGTGAATTTGAAAATAAACTACTTGCAATACTTAAGTACAAAAAATGTTGAATACTTTAGTACTTCTACTTAAGTGTTGTGGTGCTTAAAGGGCACTTCAACTTCTACTCAAGTCACTTTTTTGATAGAGCACTTGTACTTTTACTCAAGTCCGGGTTTCTAGTACTTTATACATCTCTGGAAAACGGGTCTGCTCATGCGCTGAGGTTAAAGTGTGCAAGCAGACCATCTACAGGACAAAGTGTACGCACGTTTTGAACTATAGGCACACATTACTAATGGACTCTTTAAAAAAAAATTGCCACTGACTTTAGACCAGGTTTCAGGTGGTTAATGGCTCAGTCTATTTCAGTTCCTCAAAATAGCAATAGCAACTCGCCAACAATGCACCTGAACACACCTCATTTCAGACCAGCAGCCCATGGGCAAACAGATGGGCGCTAATGCATTTGCTATTCAAACAACATGGCGCAGGATGTGAAAAATGAAAAGTGCGTTGGGCTGAAACTAGCAAAACACACTTGCCACTTAGCCTGGTGCTGCATTGGACCGGGTGTATGATCGGGCCCAGACTGACACCTGTAACAAAACACATGCGATCTACTGACAACAAGAGGTAGACACAACGGAGAATATAAAGAGAAGGTGGAATCAGTGACGGGTGAGGACAATCAGCCCATGATCTGCATAACACCAGTGCTACTAATGCTCGCTACATATTGTATGATTTTGGGCTGTCCCATATGATGACCAATCGTGGCGATATCTGTGGTCGTGATTTCAAAGACGACCCAAAGATAGTCTGCGATCAATTTCTGACATCTTTAGCATGATTATATCACAGTGTGTTTGCTGCTACGTACTACTTCTACTGACTAGTCATTAAAATACAACATGAAATGGCGCATTGATCAACGGGACATGGCGCTAAAACTTGAAACTTTAAGCTTCAAGATGGCAAGTTGGACCCTTTTCCCAGCCATGACTGCATCCATATTCTCCTCTTTCTTTCTCTTTTTTAGCGCACATAAAAAACTCAATTGCCAAAGTGCGATTGATCTTGCTCTATTTGTTCACCACTGGCGAATGCTGATGACACTTTATTGTTCTATACATACTTGCGTTGTAGGCCTACAATCAGTGGTGGAGGAAGTACTGAATTTCAGTACTTAAGTAAAAGTACAAATAACCAGATACATATTTACTTTAGTAAAAGTCGAAGTAACACAATGACAACCATACTTAAGTAAAAAGTAAAAAGAACCTGATTTTAAATGTACTTTAAGTATTAAAAGTAAAAGTACTTGCATAACGATTTATTCTCTTAATGTCTATTTTCTAATGATTAATAAAACATTCATTCTAACTCATTCAACCTAATACTCATATAATGATGGAAAAAATTAGTTGTCACCATTTCTGAAACAAGCTTGCAATTAATTAGGCAATATACACATCATGCTTATCCTTACTATATGTTAATAACTATGTTTGGCAGTTAAACGTGATTAATTTATGGTGTAATTCTGAACCTCTTGGCTTGCCATAATCCTAACCAACCGTATATTACACACGGTGCGTTTCCTATGCACGTAAATACAAATTTTCGTGTATAAATTGCACGATAGAATGCACTGCGTGCGAGGCGCATTTAGTGTGACCGAGTTGATATATCTATGGCAACCAAACGTCACTGGTGAGACAAACGTGCAACGGACGGACGGTCAGATTACGTTTTGGCAGGGAAAAACTGGTCAGAAAATGTAACAAAAATGTAACAGAAGTTGTAGAAATGTAGTGGAGTAGAAAGTATAATAATTGCTGCAAAATGTAACGAAGTAAAAGTAAAAAGTATGCACTATTTATTCTACTTAAGTAAAGTAAAGATACGTGAAAAATGTACTTAAGTAAAGTAACAATAAGTATTTGTACTTCGTTACATTCCACCACTGCCTACAATTCAATAGGTGTCATCATATATCTACATACACTCACCGGCCACTTTATTAGGTACCCCATGCTAGTAACGGGTTGGCACCCCTTTTGCCTTCAGAACTGCCTCAATTCTTCGTGGCATAGATTCAACAAGGTGCTGAAAGCATTCCTCAGGGAGTTTGGTCCATATTGACATGATGGCATCACACAGTTGCCGCAGATTTGTCGGCTGCACATCCATGATGCAAATCTCCCGTTCCACCACATCCCAAAGATGCTCTATTGGATTGAGATCTGGTGACTGTGGAGGCCATTTGAGTACAGCGAACTCATTGTTATGTTCAAGAAACCAGTCTGAGATGATTCCAGCTTTATGACATGGCGCATTATCCTGCTGAAAGTAGCCATCAGAAGTTGGGTACATTGTGGTCCTAAAGGGATGGACATGGTCAGCAACAATACTCAGGTAGGCTGTGGCGTTGCAGCGATGCTCAATTGGTACCAAGGGGCCCAAAGAGTGCCAAGAAAATATTCCCCACACCATGACACCACCACCACCAGCCTGAACCGTTGATACAAGGCAGGATGGATCCATGCTTTCATGTTGTAGACGCCAAATTCTGACCCTACCATCCGAATGTCGCAGCAGAAATCGAGACTCATCAGACCAGGCAACATTTTTACAATCTTCTATTGTCCAATTTCGATGAGCTTGTGCAAATTGTAGCCTCAGTTTCCTGTTCTTAGCTGAAAGGAGTGGCACCCGGTGTGGTCTTCTGCTGCTGTAGCCCATCTGCCTCAAAGTTCGACGCACGTGCGTTCAGAGATGCTCTTCTGCCCACCTTTGGTTGTAACGGGTGGTTATTTGAGTCACTGTTGCCCTTCTATCAGCTCGAACCAGTCTGGCCATTCTCCTCTGACCTCTGGCATCAACAAGGCATTTCCGCCCACAGAACTGCCGCTCACTGGATGTTTTTTCTTTTCGGACCATTCTCTGTAAACCCTAGAGATGGTTGTGCGTGAAAATCCCAGTAGATTAGCAGTTTCTGAAATACTCAGACCAGCCCTTCTGGCACCAACAATCATGCCACGTTCAAAGTCACTCAAATCACCTTTCTTCTCCCATACTGATGCTCGGTTTGAACTGCAGGAGATTGTCTTGACCATGTCTACATGCCTAAATGCACTGAGTTGCCGCCATGTGATTGGCTGCTTAGAAATTAAGTGTTAATGAGCAGTTGGACAGGTGTACCTAATAAAGTGGCTGGTGAGTGTACATACCAAGTTTATTAGATCCATGTCGTACAGTGTGATTTGTAGTCTTATAGGATTGCTGAAATCTGTAACAGGCATTAGAGAAGCTTAAGGCAATGTTGATTTTCACGGATCGCTTTTGATCGCTTCCACGGGCTGCAGAACATGACAAGACACAGACAACAGGGGAAGCCGCTGATACACCCTGAACCGTGACAATGCAAACATACACAGACTCACAATCTCTTGTTATCTGTCATGTTGGTGCAGACAGTACACAGCTAATCACAGACTTGGTGCATTCAATTATAGTCGATTATAATCATTCCTCTCGCTGACTGTTTCTGAATACATGCTCACACAAACAGTAGCGTGAGAGTTGACAACACGCCAGCAGACACAGGAAAGAAAGGCTTGCGGATGTTTTTTTTTTTGCACAGAATAGCAAAACATAAGAAAAAAAGGGTGTGCTTGGGGAGATGAAATGTGCAGCAGTTAGATGTTTGTTGTTGTTCCCACGTCCCAAACCCTTTCCTCTTACTGATTGGCTGCCGGTCATTGGTGCTCTCTTACACACTTGATGATGGATTGGTTATGTTTGTCAAACTGGCAAAACCCGTCATGGCGTCTGTTAATGCAAAAATGCAAAATGTCAGCTTGAAATGGATTTTGCAACCGACTTTACTACTATATCCTGGCTGATTTCTGAGCAAAACAGCTAATGAAAGAGATACAAACAGGACAAGACTTAATTCATTTCATTAATTTTAAGATTTCCAAGAAAAACAAATGATATAAAACTAGATAAATGCATAGATTTGATTATTTATAAGACCAACAGCTGTGGTTCGGTTGCATAAACTGCTTAGACTAGTCACATGTTTTTTTCAGTTTTTTTTTTTTCAAGTCTGGTTCTTACGGAAGCCCTGAACCGCAAAAAATAAAATAAATTATAATTTAAAAAAAATCTAGGATTTCGAAATAAAGTTGAAATTAAAGTATGTTTCGAGAATAATGTCAAAACATTACGATAATACAGTCTCCCATAGAAGTGTGTGTATTCATAACAGTACGTGTACACTGGCTCAGAGCGCGCGCACGCGCATTTGTGTGTGTGTGTGTGTGTGTGTGTGTGTGTAAAGAAATGCACTTGTGAAGACGAACTGCCACGGATCAACACAAAATAGTAGCTTTTTACTTTTATCCTGTGATTTTCCTCAGATTTAATAACCACTAATGGTGGTTGAGGAGAGAATATCTGATATGATTGTTGTAAAGCGCTTTGTGTAGGCCTAGTAGACATATGAAAGCGCTATATAGGCTAAAGTGTATTCCGGCGCAGTATATTTTATAACGTCATGCTGGTAGATTTGGCATCTGTTGAATTTCCTTTAAACAAAACAAACACACACGTGCACACACGCACGCGCACACACACACACACAGTGTGAAACACTCGCTATGCACCATTATGAATGCCTGTGCGTGCGGCAATGTGAAACAATGTCAAGCACACATGCAACTTCTACGGAAGACGTTCTCGATACTCTTGAAATGTGTCGACTTTAACCTTGAAACGTTTCAACGTTTCGAAAATTAAAAAAATATATATATATATACTGTATATATGTAGCATTTTGAGATTAAAGTTGAAACGTTTCGAGATTAAAGTCGAAATGCTAGATTTTTTTTTTACGTTGCAGTTCAGGGCTTTTTTAAAAGTTGGTAAAAAAATAGCTTGGTCTAATATGAATCTGAAAAGTAGGACGTGAATAACTACTAGCTGGTCAAACTCGTTTTTAAGACAGATTTTTAACATGGCTACGTATTTAACTGGTAGTACTAACATGCGTTAGGAAAATAAACAGGGTCGTTTTTGATTTCATGCTGACTTTAATTCAAAGAGAGGTTGGAATATGGTCATAGAAAGCTACATGATGAGGTGTTTGACTAAGATTAAAAGTGGACCTAAGGGGAAAACACTACTAAGCAGGATCATTCTTATGTACACAATCTTTTGTTAGCATGTCAGGACGTCATTTAGCTGTGGATCCAAAGCGACTGCATGGCATTTACTTAATGCCATTTGGCATTTACTTTATTCAAGTCCTACTTTTTGGATTTACTTAATGCAATGCCCATGAGCAAAGGTGCCAAGCTTCTGAGGGAGGCAAATGCCATTAACAATATTGTATAAAAATGTATTTTTAATAGAAAGCAATATACATAATGCGAAAGTATACATATTTGAGGACTAATGTGTTAGAATATAGGGGATAGAATATACATTATAAAAATCATTATGTCTATGTGCGCGCGCATATATACATGAAAACGCGCATGTGTGTGTGTGTGTGTGTGTGTTTGAGTTGGTTGGTGGTGGATGTGGGCTTAGGGCTGTCACACAGAGTTGTTCCTCAGTACGATTATTTCCACGTTTATGGTAAAAGCAATATTCAGTGTTTATCAGCCGTTTATGCTGTAGGATAATGAGGCATGAAATAGACTTTTTTTCTCCTTGACCTGTCCCCTGCCAAAATGTTCTCAAAGGAATAGCAGCTTGAACAAAAACAACAACACAGAATGGTCTACGGCATAAAATATTTTAGGCCACTGAAACCTGTAGAATAAAAATACAAATATATATTTTTTAAATAAAAATAAAAGACTATAGCAGAACTTTCTGTAACAAGTTAAATTATAAACAAGCATCAAGATCATGTAGAAGGCAATACCAGAATGTAACTAATTAAAACAGCATGTTTTCTTAATATTTCAGTATTTTAACGGTGCATCATTAGCTTAGCAACATGCTCTTGAAATCAATCAAGTCGAGTACACTTCACATGAAGATTGCAATTAGTATGACCCACTGCAGTGTTCAAAATGAAGTTTAATTTTAGTTATGATGAGGCGGAGAAGGGGCCGGCAAAGGTTCAATACAGAGCCCCTAGCATTCCCGACTCAATATTAGACGCTTAATGGCAAAAAGGCTCTATATAAAGAGAAATGTCTAGATAGCTCAAAATGCATATAGATAACACGTCACTTGACTTGAAAGTGGCGTGTATGTTGTTTACGCAAAAGTCATGATGTCATGTTACCGCATCGTCAGCTTGATGACAAATCCGGGGTCGAGTGCGAAGCAGAGGAGGTTGTGCAAAAAGGGTCAGAGGAAGTGGGCAGGTCCTGTATGGCAAAAGGGTGGTTGCCATGGTTGTGAGAGGTTGTCGCCTAAGCCAATCCTTTGTTTCGTCCCGGTTGGAAATAATGAGCTGTGTTTAGTGCAGATTAAATGGTCTAGAGTCACTCGATTTTTATACTCTTTTCATCAGAGTACTTACATTTTAATTATGCATTAATATAGGAAAGTTTAAACGCATTTGGAAAAAAAGTTTTTTATAAAATTCGTACCTACAATACCTTTAAAGCTACACTGTGTTAATATTTTAGTTTATTCTTAGCTAAAACACTTAGTTCTTTCAAAAATATATGTGCTCATTAATGTATATTTACTTCGTTCAAGTAATAAAGTATTCTTGTGAGTGTATAATATGCCATTGAAAATACATACGGGTAAGGGGTTCTAATGTCGGTCGCCATGTTGCCCTCCATCTTGAAAGTACATTAGCCAAAGAGGGACATACCCGTTAATTCAAGCTTCGCCTTTCGCGTTTACGTTTGAGTTAACACTCATGGACGAGGTCGATCTGGAAGCCATGTTAATCTTGGACTACATTGGCCACCATAGGCGTTAAAACGAAATCGGAATTGAGAGGAACACAAACTAATATATCACTGGATGGTCATATACCTTTTCACCGCTAGATGGGGGTAAAAATCACACAGTGTAGCTTTAAGTCAGACAGTATGGTAACAGTTGATGGATCCTGTTGAACGCTCATACACAGGATATTTTGACACTCAAATTCTCAAAACTGGCCTAAGTAAGAAAAACAAACAAAGCTAGAAAAACAATGAAAAGAGTTTCTAAAGTTATGTCATTTGAATTTGTACATGCATGAGCACATTGAAATGTCTATGCATTGACTAATGGCATAGTGGCATTTATTTGGGGTAGGTGGGCCTACTTTATTCCTTTTATAACCGTTTCAATTTTCCTTGCTTTTATTTTGTGATTATTACTATTATTATTTTATAATTGTCATTAATTAATTTGTGTGTAAAGCACTTTGAATTACCATAGTGTAAGAAATGTGCTATATAAATAAACTTGCCTCACTGTAATGCTGTAGCCCAGGTGCCTCTGCATGGCAATAGCAAACCACAGTCATCCAACAATCCCATCAGTTCCCCATGGACAAAATCAAATCCCATGACCCCTGCCCTTCATTATTTCTGGTTTGAGAAGCCGTTGGACTCAGAAAAAACTACCTTCTGTTTCATGCCAACTTTAACATATTGAATAAAAAAATGTTAGCAAGAAAGAAAATTATTAATGTGGAGCTATTGTATGATGATAAAGTGATTGCTCTGCACAGTTTCCAGGATCAGACTCTCATTTATTTAATTTAAAATGATCTGTAATATCATGCATGCTCAAATTTTAAAAGCAAAACGAAACCATTATTTCATGTTATTTTGTAGTCTACATCTGTTCTCTGATAGCGGACTCTTTGCAAAGTTTGCCAATTGTTTTATATGTTTAAAAACAGATATATAGACCTTATGTAGCCCCGCCCCTTTTCAGTGCTGCGCTCGTTGTCTTTTGACTTCCGGTCTGTATTTTGACAGCGATCTTGCATAGGTATGAATGAACTGCTCGTAAAAAATGTCCCGGTCGACATTTGTTAAGACATCTGCTTTACAATGCTTATGATAAACAGTACAATGCTCATGAAAACTTTTGTTAACTCTACAATAAGTAAATCCACTTCACCAGCTAATTACTCCTCTACGAAATATAAAGCGACCGTGAAACCGGAAGTTCAAAGACAATAATCCAAAGATGACGGCGCCCACGTTTCTCTGGTGCATATCTATACATTACACTCACCTAAAGGATTATTAGGAACACCTGCTCAATTTCTCATTAATACAATTATCTAATCAACCAATCACATGGCAGTTGCTTCAATGCATTTAGGGGTGTGGTCCTGGTCAAGACAATCTCCTGAACTCCAAACTGAATGTCAGGATGGGAAAGAACGGTGATTTAAGCAATTTTGAGCGTGGCATGGTTGTTGGTGCCATACGGGCCGGTCTGAGTATTTCACAATCTGCTCATTTACTGGATTTTTTCCACTACAAATAGGAAAAAGAGGCGACAATTTGCAAGAGCTCACCAAAATTGGACAGTTGAAGACTGGAAAAATGTTGCCTGGTCTGAGTGTCGATTTCTGTTGAGACATTCAGATGGTAGAGTCAGAGTTTGGGGTAAACAGAATGAGAACATGGATCCATCATGCCTTGTTACCACTGTGCAGGCTGGTGGTGGTGGTGTAATGGTGTGGGGGATGTTTTCTTGGCACACTTTAGGCCCCTTAGTACCAATAGGGCATCGTTTAAATGCCACAGCCTACCTGAGCATTGTTTCTGACCATGTCCATCCCTTTATGGCTACTTCCAGCAGGATAATGCACCATGTCACAAAGCTCAAATCTTTTCAAATTGGTTTCTTGAACATGACAATAAGTTCACTGTACTAAAATGGCCCCACAGTCACCAGATCTCAACTCAATAGAACATCTTTGGGATGTGGTGGAACGGGAGCTTCATGCCCTGGATGTGCATCCCACAAATCTCCATTATCTGCAAGATGCTATCCTATCAATATGGGCCAACATTTCTAAAGCATGCTTTCAGCTCCTTGTTGAATTAAGGCAGTTCTGAAGGCAAAATGGGGGTCAAACACAGTATTAGTATGGTGTTCCTAATAATCATAGGTGAGTGTAATGCTGTATAAGTACAATTGGATAGATTAATATTATTTCTCACAATACGTGAACATGACTAAATATTTTATTCAACCTGTGTCTTTTCTCGGGTCTCTTCTTGGTATGCTGAAGATGTGAATCACTGTCTCTATGATATTGGTGGGTAACTCATGAACTGTTAGTCACTGGCTGCATTATAATTACTTTATAATCAAAGATTGCATATGAGGATGTGTTCTGAGAAATTAGCTATTGAAAAATTGCATTTTAACTCCGCTGAAATGAACGAAATGACTTAAAGATTAGCCATTTTGTTTTGCTTAACGAAATTCAGTCTTCAAATCAAGTCAGTAAAATGATCTGATCTATCACTGCAGCACATAAGTAAAATTACACACAACACAACTTGTCTAAGAGAGCTATGTAGGCTATAATCAAGTGCATTGCTTAATATTCTGCGTTTTAAAACTCAGAAACGCAGACAGGGTGACTATCATTCATGAATGGCCATAACTACACCCGTGTCGTAGCCTCTTTATGTGGTTTCGCTTCTCTTCATTGGTCAGAGTAATTCCTCTCTGCGGAGTTTAAAAGGCTGTAGCACAATAAATGACTCTTTTCATCACTACCACCACAGGAAAAACTGCACATCACACCCAGTTTCAGAAAATCGCTTGGAACGATATGATATGATCCGATATGTGTTTGATTGATTTGTTCATGATTTTCTGATTTTTTTTTCATTAAAAATGTGAAATATTATTCCTGTTTTTTTAAGATGTTGCCTATTTAAATTCTATTTACAAACTCATCACACACAGTAATTGTCAATAACTCATTTATTGCACTTCTTGTGTTGTTATTGTCTCTTCACAATGACTTGTTTGATTTAGTCCTCAGATGTAAGTCGTTTTGGATAAAAGCGTTTGCTAAATGACTAAATGTAAATTTATTGAAAGCCATTTGTTTTGAGAAAAAATGAACTTGCAAAAGAACATTTCAGCAAACATTTGATGTTTGCTTTAAGTTTTAAAGGGTTAAACGGGTAAGTGATGGAGCAGTCAGAGTAATGATGAGCAGATGAATATAGACTTTTACCAGGGAAATATAACAGTGAGGGACAGGGAGGATTCTGGGAAATGTAGTTTCTGATGAGATGACTGGACTGTTAAAGATGTGCAGATATGCAGGTGAGCATGTGAACATGACTGTAGTGTTTGAGCATGTGAACGTGACTGTAGTGTTTACATGAACGCTAAACAAGTGATTGGTTGATGTGCGTTTTAGCATTACTAAGAAAATTCCCGCTCCTCCGTGAGAGAATACGAGACCAATAATTTATGTCTCACATAATATGACAATTAGTTAATTAACCGATAATTTATGCGCTCTGTTACTGGTAGACGTGTTTCTTCCTGGAACTTTATGCATTGCACAACCACAGTTTAAAGGTTAACGTGTAGGCATCTTCTTATCGAGATCAATTAAAAATAGAAATCTTAAATACCATAACATGACGTCCCCAGAAATGTGTCTGCAGCATGTTGCTATCAGCACAGTGCTTGAAAGCGGGTTGAGGGCTCTTGTGCGATGGGCTGGGTTTCTGCCAACAGTTCAGATCTGCTTATAAGTTAACACTGACATGTACACACTCATAACACTCACAAATTAACCACAAGATCATTCTTCAGCACAATGGTAACATCAAACACTTAACAGAAACTTGTATAAATGTTAAACACAACAGCATGACACACTAATAATTGTTTACTAAAAAAAAACCCTATAAAATAACAGTTAAAGGATTAGTTCACTTTTGAAAAAACTTTTGCTGATAATTTACTCACCCCATGTCATCCAAGATGTCCATGTCTTTCTGTCCTCAGTTCGAAAAGAAATTAAGGTTTTTGATGAAAACATTCCAGGATTTTCCTCCATATAATGGACTTCCATGGGAACCAGACGGCCCAAGCTCCAAAAGATCGTTAATAACAGTTTCAGATGCAGCTTCAAATGTCTTTAAACGACACCAGACGATGAATAAGGGTCTTATCATGCGAAACGATGGGTTATTTCAAAACTTATTCCAAAAATGTAACTTTTCTAAGGACAAATGCTAGACTTGCTCTATTCTGTAAGGTGCGTTTGTAACGTCACGTAATACGTAATTACGTTCAAAAGGTCACGGGCGACGTAGCTGGAAGTACAGAGTCAGTAAGTTGAAGGTTGAACGTGCAAACTGAACTCAAACGCCGTTTACAAAAAAAAAGGAATTAAAAGGTAAAACAACGATGTCGGACGATTTTGATTCTGTACTTCCGGCTACGTCGCCCGTGACCTTTTGAACGTAATTACGTATTACGTGACGTTACAACGCGCCTCACATATTAGAGCAAGGCTAGCATTTGTCCATAGAAAAGTTAGATTTTTGGAATAAGTTTTGAAATAACCGATTGTTTCGCATGATAAGACCCTTATTCATCGTCTGGTGTCGTTTAAAGACATTTGAAGCTGCATCTGAAACTGTTATTAACGATCTTTTGGAGCTTGGGCCGTCTGGTTCCCATGGAAGTCCATTATATGGAGGAAAATCCTGGAATGTTTTCATCAAAAACCTTAATTTCTTTTCGACTGAGGAAAGAAAGACATAGACATCTTGGATGACATGGGGGTGAGTAAATTATCAGCAAAAGTTTTTTCAAAAGTGAACTAATCCTTTAATGTCACTTTCTCTCCATCCCAGCAAACAAATGTAGGGAACGTTCTGGGAACGTTAGTTTTTTCTTCCCAGAACGTTCCTAGTACTTCCCTTAAGGTTGAGGGAACGTTCCCGGAACATTCTCCTTTCGTTATAAAAATGGAACCTAAAAATAACTTACATGGAACGTTCCTATAACGTTCTTGTTTGGTTCCCAAAAAAATAACATCATGGGACCATTCGGGAATGTTAGGGGAATGTTCTGTGTTTGCTGGGATATCTCCTTAGCCTGACTTCGTCATACTCATATTCTATTGAGAATATGAGTCTGAGACCGCTCCATTAAGCTTTGATGAGGCGTGTCGTAACCAAACCAGGAAAAAACAACAACTCTGCACTCAATTGGATAGTCGGTAGACCTACAACCAATCAGAGCAACGCAGTAAGTCAACTCCTTTGCATAGCACAGTTTTCAACTACAGAACTTACTTATTTTAGAAACAGATGCGACAGCGGAACGATAACATGATGATTACTTGCAGATCAATCTGTCCATCATTGTATAAAGCCCGCCCTGGCAATTTGATTGGCGCGAACATTGTTTGCCTGATCATAATTACTCCTAATGAGATCAAGTCCAGACTCGAACTTCCCGATCCAAAAAATGTTGTGGCCGGAGTTCGGGCTGGCATCCAGGCTAATATCTCCTTATTTTTAACTTGCAGCCAAATACATATTTAAAGGTGCATTGACCGCTATCGGTTGAAATGGGTACTGCAATCCAAATTAAAAAAATATTGGCGGGTTGTTTCCATAGACAGTAAAAGAAATGGACACAGCGACCCTATAGACTTCAACAGAGAAAAGAGAATTCAATTAGAAGAAGCACTCTCTTCCTGATGGCCGAGTGACTGTGCAGGCTCAAACTGAGCTTGACGACGGAGATGTGATAAACCTGTCTGACAGCTGTACGTCTTCTAATCGCTGAATCATTCCCTTCTGAATCTCCCAGAGCCGGAGAGCATGAGTAGAGCTGTCCATGAGCCGCAGGAGACTTCCCCCGATTGTCATGAACTTCTCCTCCTGTCTATACGGTAATTTCTCTACTGTGTGACAGAGGGTCTCGTGTTATGACGAGATTGTTAGCCTATTTTTACAAAAACTGCTTCTACGGGGCCATAACGTAAGATACAAGCTAATTGAGCCTTTTATACATTGTTGTGTTTCTTTAGAAATACTGTAAATAATGGACAAATGAAGTCTTTAAACGCCTTCGATGTAAAGTTATTCACTGTCAAAGTGACGCCTAAATGAATGGGAGTCAATGGAATACTAACAGCAGCTGAAGGCTTGCTAGCCAATTGCGGCCCCGGGGAGACTTCAGTTTCCGGCTGGTGGATTACACTCTTGGTTGTTTTCCCGGTCCCCTCCTCCTCACACAACGGGGCGGGCACAATTGACAATGGAAGGCACGGAGACTTACATATTGTAAGTTGATATAGCCGTGTTTTAGTATCCTCCCATTCCTAGAGATTGTTAGATGGATGCAGAGGTGTTTTTTAAAAAGGTCAAGAAGAATCTGTGATGTCTGACCCAGTTTGATGCTGCGTTTTGGTATCCTGGGTGTCGAAATACTATTGGGTTAATTTACATTTACGCTTTTATCCAAAGTGACTTACAATTGCTATATATATGTCAACTAGGGGTTAAATGTCTTGCTCAGGGACATATCGGTGTCTCGCACTGGATTCGAACCCGGGTATCTCACACCAAAGGCATGTGTCTTATCCACTGCGCCATCACCACCATTAATTGGCAGTGGGCGGGATCACATAGACCCAACCTGATCTCACGGCAAAATCAATTTTATTTTGCCAAATCTTTTTATCGAGTTGCCCAGTTCGTTAGCCTGGCATGCCAGACCTACATCTAGATGTTAGGTCTGGAAACTCTTCATTGACAGGGCTCAATCCGAGGGGTGGGATAAATGGTTGTCTTTCAAATTCTCTCTGCACGCAATTGGATAGCGCTAAAGCCAATCAGAGCAATGAAGAAGGTGACGTACTCAGCGGAGCAAGTTGATATATTAAACTTTTACCGCATCCAGTCCAGCTGTCAACATTGTATATTGAAAATAAGGGAGATTTCTCAGAATCCATCCCCAACATAAGGGATTTTTGTTTTTTACATGACCCACAAACTTTAAAAATAAAACACTAATCATTAAAAGCCCAAAGTGTATAACTAGCCTACATGTGTGAGAGAGAAAGAGACAGTATGTGTGTGTATGAGAGAGAAAGAGACAGTGTGTCATTAAAAAAATAATATAATAGAGAATGTTTAAATACTAATATCAACTTACCAGGGAAACGGAGCGCGGAGTAGTGGCGCTTCGGAGTGGTGGAGATAATTCGGGAGAGGTCCGTGCACCTTACCGATCAAAGCGCGCGCTGACATGGAGTAAAACCTTTATCCTCGACGACAAAATGACAAGTTGATAGTTTCGCCACAGCTTTTTTGTAACAGCGCTCGCGCGGCCGCATCCGAGGATGAACGACTTAAAACCGAATATGTCCGAGGTGGCTCTGACCGTCGCAACTCTGTCGTCATTATGTTAAGCCCGCCCGCCAACTCTATACACGATGTGATTGGCCCGGCCAGAGTTGGGCCTTTCCAGCTAAACCGTCTATGGAGAGTTGCTAGACCACACTTTGCAGCAAAATAATTTTTGCTGCCGCTAGGGTGCGTCTGAGATTTCTAGGCTACCAGTTCGTATGAATTAGTACGAATTACCTACACCTGACCCAGCCCCTAAACCTACATATCAGGGTTTAGACAAATCGTATGAATTAGCCACATTTTACTCACTCGTACAAATTGGTCATGAGATAGCGTTGAGAAAACAGACAACCCGACACGGAACGCACATTTCAAAGTAAAATATCTGGCTGTCGCATTGTTTTTTGGAGAAATGTGTATGTGAACTTTTGTACAAAAAAAAACTTCCATACAGTACCTTTAAGTGGTAATAGGTCCACTGAATGTATTTTCTGCATGTATAAAAGGCTAGAAAGTGGAAATGGCAACGACATACCACTCACTTTGACTGAAAAAGTAAGAATGCCTTCCAATTATGACCCAAACCCATTGAAAATGTGATTTCAGTTCTCCTCTGTTCACATTAATGGCTGACCTTTCTTGGAAACTTCAAGATATTATTTTAAGGGTTGAGAACACTGTTTTACCAGAATAAATGAAGGCCATTATTTCCTTTCTCCAGGCACATGTCTCATTTTGCTCTGCTGTTATCCCTGTGGATGTGGAGCCCAGGAATCTTGCCTCAATAGAATGACATGGCTGTTGACTCATATTTGTCTTCATTTATTGTAATGGTCATTTAATTAAAGTCAGCAGGGAGGGATGAACTGGCACTGTTAAATGCATCATAACTCCATATTAAGCAGGAGGAGCTTTTTCCTTAATGTCATATAATTAGAGACATGAGATCTAGAGTAGGGTTAGTAATGCTCTATTAATATTTCAGTAAATATACATGCCACTATATGCATTTGAGACAAATCAATTTAATTTTTTAAAGCTTTACATAATATGTTTTCACTGCAGCTTAAAGAATAATCCCTGATTACACTTTATTTCGAATAGTCAATTTTAGACATTCTAATAAAACAGGAAGAAACTAGACTTACTAAGTGCTTTATAAGTAGTATTTTATAATTTATTAATTTAAAGTAGCATTGTGTTACTTTTAAAATTTTGCTCTCGGGGTCCCCCTACAGTTAGGAAACAGTATTGTCTTCTACTGCTGTCGTAAAATCTGTCATGGTTACACCAGGGAATACACGCTTGCATTTGTTGACAAGCGAATCCCCGAACTCTGCAGAAGGAAGGCGTTCTCACATCTTGGGCAGACTCCAGTGCGAATGTCTTCATCCCAGGTACATTGGCATATATTTCAGCATGTCTTATGAATATAGTTTCATGGGCTTTATTTTTCAAACATCAAAAGATCACCTAGCACATGTTTACAAGCCAACGTCTTTATAGTAGGACTAGCCTATTGGCTACTGTTTACATATTGGATGACGTTATGCTAATTCATTTCAATGTTTGTTGATAGATAATAGCCATTTCTTCAGTATTATAATATCAAGCTATCATAGATGAATCTGCAAATTTGAAAACTTGATTTGCATTATAGCCATGACTATCAGCCTGCAGACATAGGATAGTTAAAGGAGTAGTTCACTTTTTAAAAAAAAAACTTTTGCTTGCTGATAATTTACTCACCCCAATGTCATCCTATATGTCCATGTCATTCTTTCTTCAGTCGAAAAGAAATGAAGGTTTTTGATGAAAACATTCCAGGATTTTTCTCCATATAATGGACTTCAATGGGAACCAAACGGTTTAAGGTCCAAGACTGTTCAGTTCAAACTGTTCAAAGGGCTTTAAACGACACCAGACAATGAATAAGGGTCTTATCAGCGAAACGACTTCATTTTAAAAACAAACAACAACTAAGTTTAAGCTTTATCAGCTCAAATCCTCTACTTGCTCTGTTCTGTGATGCACGTTCATGACTTGGGATTTTTTTCCGGAGTCAACTCGTTCATTTTGTTCGTTGAATGAACCAAATGACATGAAAAAAGATTTACATTTTGATAAACGAGTTTGAACAGGAGAGTCACGAGACATGACATGTACCGATTATTTTATCCATCTAATCATGTATTATTTACTTGCAAGAATGTAGCCCCTACCAAACTCAGTAATCAGTATACTTTCACGCCTCGAGTTGGCGTGAGCTGCCCGCCCCAGCTCTATGGGATGCTTGAGTGTGTTAAGCGCCCTCAAAAGAAAGCAATGCTGTCTACACTGGATGTGGCGAGGGGCAAAGCTACACAATACATTACTAACTGTAGACTGATCAACCGCGCGCTCTGTTACTGACACACTTCACATTTGGTTTTACTTGCTGCTTCTGCCATGACAACATGAGGTAAAAAAACAAAAACACACAAAAAAAAATAAAACGCTCGTTCGGGCTCTCGCGTTGGGATTTGAGGAAGTGGGGGAAGTGACGTATGCTGTAAAGCAGTCGAATTTTGTAGTTCTTTTTGTGTTTGGGTTCCTGACTCGCTCCTCGAAGTTACAGAGTGCCAGTAAAAGCGATATAGACACCGTCAGGCTATGGCAGATCTGTCATTCAAGCTATTGTAAGTCGAATGTACCATCTCAAGGGTTTTGGAAAATATTAGAAAGGTTGAAAAAGTTACATAGTGCTGCTTTAATTTATCATTATTAATTAAGGGAGGTAAGAAGAAGGGGTAAAGGAACAGTTAAAGACTTGGTCTGGAGCGACACACAACCATCACCTTAACATCTCAAACACGGTTTGAAATGGCGGTGGATTTTAGGTGGAAGAGGACACAATCAATTCCATGGAGACGCTTTACAAGAAGGGTCAAAGCCGATTGAGTCAAGGGCTGCCAAAAACAACACTGAAGCCGACCTTATATCTTAAAGGGATAGTTCACCCAAAAAAGAAAATTGTATAATTAATGACTCACCCTTGTGTTGTTCCAAGCATGTAAGACCTCTGTTCATCTTGGACACAGTTTAAGATATTTTAGATTTATAGTCCGAGAGCTTTTTGACAATATAATGCTGAATAAAGTCGTAGTTTTGTTATTTTTGGACCAAAATGTATTTTCGATGCTTCAAAACATTGTAACTAACCCACTGATGTCACATGAACTACTTTGATGATGTTTTTATTTTCTTTCTGAACAAGGACAGTATAACGTAGATACATTTTCAATGGAGGGACAGAAAGCTCTCATACTAAATCTAAAATATTAAAACTGTGTTGTGAGTACTCTAATGTCTATCAGACAGTGGTGGCCAGTGCTGTGGTGTGCTGGGGAGAGTGTGCCCGTATGGGAGAAAGAAACAGAATCAACAAACTGATTAAGAAGACTGTCTCTGTTGTAGAGACTGAGTTTAACACGGTCCAGCCGGTGGCAGCGAAGAATACTCTCTAAGTGGAAATCAATAATGAACGATTCCTCACATCCACTCCAGGCCCTCGGGGTGATTACCAACAGCACCTTCAGTCACACACTGATCACACCAGAGCAAATCTGAGCGCAGCAAGAAGCCCTTTCCATCGACGACTTTAAGATAGTTTAAAGTGCTATGATAACATCATTTGGACATTCTTATCTTAAAGCTACACTGTGTAACTCTTTTAGTTTATTCTTAGCTAAAAACACTTAGTTCTTTCAAAAATATATGTGCTTATTAATGTATATTTACTTCGTTCAAGTAATAAAGTATTCTCGTGAGTGTATAATATGCCATTGAAAATACACACGGGTAAGGGGTTCTAATGTCGGTCGCCATGTTGCCCCTCCATCTTGAAAGTACATTAGCCAAAGAGGGACATATCCGTTAATTCAAGCTTCGCCTATTCACATTTACGTTTGAGTTAACACTCATGGACGAGGTTGAAATGGAAGCTAATTTGATTTCCTACCGTTTCTGAGCACGTTCATCTGCCAGTCGTGGGTCTTTCATGCAGATACTCTCCTCATGTTTGCAATTTGAATATAATGATGCATTTAAAAAGTAATGGCTAAACGTGTCTTTACAAACGTTTAGCCGTTAGAGTTTTCACCGATCTACACTTCGGATTCTGACCGGAAATAGTAGACCATCTGGGTATCTTTAAAACACTCATTTCAACATACTACGGTTTGGGACGTACTAATTCTATTTTCGAATACTATTTAGGACGGATAGTATGCGAATTGGGACGCAGCATAATATTCACTGGATGGTCATATACCTTTTCACCACTAGATGGAGGTAAAAATCACACAGTGTAGCTTTAAGTAAGTTAGAGCTCATTTCTTAATTCTTGTTCATTTCTCATCACAAACTATTTAGCCTATCATTAACAGTGAACTAGCAGGTGACTCTCAAGAGATGCCAGGTTATCTCGCTATACTTTTTATGTTGATACGAAAAAATGGGTAAATTTAGCAATATAGTGGGTTTATGATGTATATTATGATGTTATGATGAACTATATGCCTTTTTCCACTGTCGTTCTGATTTGTTCAAAGCGTTTCTAATGATTGTTAGAAGGCAGACGGAGATAGTGAAAGGGAACACATTAGCAACTTAGCCGTTTGATAAGCAAAAAGCTAATTAAATGAATTACTGTTATGTGTCCGATGTTGTAAAGATCGACACCATTTTGCAGCGTTTGCCTCAGTAAGTTGGCCGAGTGGATCTTCTGAGCTGGTGTGAGTGAGTGGAGGCGGGGCTAAGGGCTTGGAGGCGGAGCTTCACAAAAAAAAAACTTTTAAATATGTCATTTTGGTGATCAAAGATGTGTTTTAAGAGACATAATTATTGACTACTGGGGGACTTTAAGTGTACCGCTAAGTGTTTGGCATTTTTCAAAGCTGGATCACGTGAACTCAAGTGGCCAAGCCCGCAAGTGTGGGTATTTGGACAGGCCCAGACTTTCCCCATCAGTCAGATGACGTCCTCTTCCAGTGGGCATGAATAGGTTGCACTATGGGCCAGACTGAGCCATGTCCCCGCTTTGCGAGCCTAGGCAAGCCCTAGAAAGAAATAATAAAAGGGAATGTGTATCACGTGCTATAGGCTATGTATTTCTGGTTAAACATTCAAACAAAACCATCAGCGATTGGAAAACAGATGACAACACAGTGAGGACAGAAGCAGCTGGGAGTGATGGGAGGAGAAGCACATTCTACTTCTACTTTGAGAAACAAAAGGGGGAAAATGCTGAAATATGCAATGCCACTTTCATCTATTTGGAGTCCAGGTTTACGACAGTATGCACAAGGGGTTATTAAGAGGATAGCAAAGTGAAAGCACCCCCACCCCCTCCTTTAAAGTCTCTTGTACACCAGCTTTTATTATATTATCCATCCAAATTACTCCTGCTCTACCAAGCATGTCTGAGCTACGTAACTCAAACTCGTTATTAAAAGTCTGCCGAGAGTCACCTGCCGCACAGAGAGTGCAGAAGTTCGAGATTGTCACCGTGGAAACGTGAGATAGCAAGCACCTGTTCCTTCCCTAGAGAGGGGCGAGCAAGCCCTATCCTCCAGGGAAAGAGAGACGAATCCTTGGAGTGTCATCGGCTGCCAGATTAAACTGAACACAAAGAGCCACATTTGATACAACCTTCAAGCTCTCGTTCACCTCTGCAGAAAACAATGTCAACAATCCGTCAAACAGTTGGAAAGTTGTATGGCGTGGTTATTAATGCCACAAACATGCTATGCAAGTACACATGTGGCCATCACATTGGAAGCTGTTTCTTTTAGTTTGGTGGTAATATACTTTCAGGTGGAGTTATTTTTAAATGTGACATCGAAAGAGATGAACTTTACCTTACTCTGGAAGATGTTTGCCTGCATAGATCAAATGGCAATTGCAATGCCAAGGTCAATGGAGCAATTGCCATGTAACACACATACTGATACACTGCATTCCTTGAATGCAAAATGTGTAATGGACCGTTAACCTCATGGACCTGATCAGAGTTCACGTCACGACATCCAAACCAGGAATATGGTTAAAATTCAAATTACTATAAAACTACAGACAAAACAAGCACTCATTAAATCTTTCATGTTATTGAACACAAAATATTTTCTTGTTTGTTTGTGGCAAGCTATATCCCAATGACATATTCATTCAAAGATAAATAAGAGCAGAGAATTGTTCAAGTAAAATGATGAATGGGAATAAAATGTATATTTTTATTGTTTGTGTGGATCACACACAGCTCATATCACACTCAGCTCAGGTTCTGCTACCAGTGTTATCAAGTGAAGTCACACTATCTGTAACACTACACTGTAAAAATGAATACGCTATATCTAAGCAATAACATTGTGACAACAGATTACAAGCAATATTATTAGTTTAATAAATTAGAACTGAGTAATAATTAATCAAATTAATTCCTTAAAAGTTAACCATTTAAAATTAGCCAAATTTACACCAAAAAATAAATAAAAATATCTGAAAAACAGATCGACGCTAAAGATGAATGAAGAACTCTTTATTTTACATTGCCAATATTGAAGACACCTGATGTTAACAAGCCGACTCGATGAAGGAGAAAACCATAATTGTAAGTCACCATTATGGTGATCAATGTTTGTTTTAGTTGGGCTCTTGACCCTTAAGTCATTCACTTTAAGTTTTGTTTGGCTGATATAACAGAGTTATAACAGTCAGATGAAGAAATAGAAAAGGTTATCTGATGTTGTTGGTTATGTTTTAACTTTTTTTCCACAATCATTTGACTGGTTAACTTTTACTCATTACTGGTTAATTTTAATTAATAAAATTGCTTTTAATCTGTTGCCACAATTGTATTGCTTAGATTTAGCATATTCATTTTTTACAGTGTAGTTCTGTTTACATAGTTTCAGTTGTATTTTTGTATTTCAAACATTAATGCGTCACATACTTTAACATATTAGGCTATCTTATTGTTTAATAACAAACAACCGCCTGCATGTTATAGACAGAAAAGGCAATGATTCCAACATATGAAAGCATAGATTGAGTCTCAAGTCAATGTGCAATGGTGTTTTTAGTTCTGTAGTCCAACATATTAGCAAATGCAACATTATTTAATTTTTTTTTTCCCATCAGAAATTCATTGAACCACGGCAAGTGAATGCGGTGTTAAAGACTGGAATGAGGTGGTTTCGAGGGAAGGGACATGTTGACAGTAAAAAAAAGAGATTTTCAATGCCTTTGGGTTTTCAAAACTTTTGAGTTCGAGAGAAAATTCGCTCGCTAAACGTTCTCCTTCTTCTGTGAAAACTATTTCAGTGCTTTTGCGAGACAACGCAAAGATTCTCGGGGAACACAACAAGCATTGAAGAACATACATCTTTTTTTTTACATCACCACGTCCCCTAAGGGGCTTTGTGATGTCGACTGAATAAAAATTCATTTCAGAGATGGCAAAATGATTACACTGATAAAAATGAAGAAAAGTTATGCAAATCTTTTTTTAATAACATGCCCAACAAAACCAGGGTATGTGCATAAAGAAATCCATTTTAATTTCATGCTGACTAATGTGCAGTGCTTCACAAGCATAAACATCATAAATAAATGCTGGCTATTAGTTCTGTTCCTGGAAATGATCAGGCATGATTACCGTTGCATGAATGTCTATGATGTTTGTCATTTTAATATCATGCGAGGATTCGCAGGCCTCTCAGAAACAGATGTTTTTGATTGATATGCAAATCTTCAGCTTCAGCGTCTTGAGTAGATGTAAGGTCTTGTTTTACTGCACTGTAAAAATGAGTATGCTTTATCTAATCAATAGAATTGTGGCAACAGATTACAAGCAATATTATTAGTTAAATTTCACAAATTAGAATTGAGTAATAATCAAATTATTCCTTAAAAGTTACCCATTTAAAATGAAACAAACACCGATCACCATAATGATGACTTGAATTTATCTTTTTTGGTTGTTGTTTTGAGTTTTACTCATTTTAAATGGTTAACTTTTAAGGAATTAATTTGATCAATTATTACTCAATCCTAATAGGTTACATTTAATTAATAATTTTGCTTGTAAGCTGTTGCCACAATTTTTTTTTGATTAGATAAAGCATATTCCTTTTTACAGTGTGTGGTCAATCCTTACAGCCTGAATATAGGATAATAAACAGTTTTGTAAATACTTTAAAACAGCCTTCAATGTGAGACTGGGTTTATGTGATAGAATGGGGTTTGTGTAATCAAGTAGTGGCTTTACGCACCTCTATAAACATAAAAATCACTGGACTGGAGAAAAAAAAGATCAGTTCAAGACCTTTAATTCAACAGGGCATCCCGAGAAAAAAGTTGATCTATGTCCAGTCAACAAATGTAAATATAAAACCAAATAACACATCATAAAAAAGTGGATATTGCCATCATTCTACATCAATGAAAAAAATACTTAAATACATGCATGGCAGTATTTTTTGCAGAAGAAATTAAGCTATAAAAATAACATTAAACAATTACAGTTTGTTCAGACATTTCGCCGGTTACTCTGTAATCATAATTTCTGATTTCAGCAGAAAAAGACAAACCCATCCACAGTCCCATCAATTGAATAAAAAATATGAATTGTAATTGTTCTTGATTCATGCATCACTGGACAACATTATAGCAACACACCAGCATACATGATTGAGCTGAAGGCGAGCATAACAGGGTTGATCCTTGCAGAATCCAGTTACTGTCCTATCTGACAGAAACGAATGCATGTCACACAGCAAACCTCTACAGTTAAATATGTATTCATGCAAAGCTAGAGTCAGATCATTGCGTGCCAGTGGCGCAAGTCAGTTTTCCAAGAACGTCTCATTACACGTCGGAGTTGAGGCTGAGGTTGGCTAGCCGTGGGTCGGAGTTGATCTCGTATCTGTAATGGTATCCCTCCATATGATCTCTGCACGCGTCTCGGATATTATAAATCCACTTCTTGATCCCTTTCCTGTTAAGGTAAAGGACCAGGAGGAAAATGACCCCAATGAGAGCAAGAACCATCCCCAAAAACACATATGAGGGCTCCAGAGCTCTGATCCATATTCCCATTGTTTCTCCAGCATGGGAGGTGCGGTTGTGCTAGATGTAAAAGTGGTGTGTTTTTCAGTTCTTTTGGGTAAGAACAGGTCAAGTTTAATTTGTCCACCACAAAATCATGTCTTTCTAACCAAATCAACATGTCCTCGATGTCGCAATCACAGCGCCAGGGGTTTCCTGAGAGACTGACTCGCAAATCAGGGATCAAACTGAGCTCCGCCAGGGTCACGTTTGACAGGACTTTTAACGCGTTGTCTCTTAAGTCCAACTCTTTAAGTGTAGGATTCACAAATGTATCGTTCCCGAATGAGACAAGGGTGTTGTTCCTCAAATCCAAAACTGTTAACTCTGACAAATCTGTGAATATGCCCTCTGGAAGGAACACCAGGTCATTATTGGACAAATCAAGATGGGAAACTTTAGATAGGCTGCGTTTGAAAAGATTTGCAAACACACCCACGTAGGAGTGATTGTATAAGGATTTGCTGAGGTTTAAAACCTCGATCTTGTTGTCTTGAGGTAAAGCCTCAACGTTAAACTCTGAAATCCTGCTGTCGCTGAGGTCAAGTAAACGCAGACTTGGCAAGTTTTTAAACACCATAGAGTCCAATTGCTCCATTTGGTTTCCAGACACATTAAGGTGTGTTAAATGTTCCAAAGGCTTGGGGAAGATTCATTGTTCAGAATCCTTATAAGGTTTCCACTGAGGTTGAGTGTGGTGACGTTTTCTGGAAGGGGTTGTGGGATGGAGCTCAAGTTTTGGCTTACACAGTTCACCACTGTGCTTTCGCACGAGCAATGGGCAGGACACAAAGATAAAGATGAGCAGGAACACGTCAGGATGAGTAAAAGACAAAGAGTCAGGTTACACATATTCTTTTGTTTACTCTGAAGTTGAAGCAAACGCAATAATCCAACATTGGACATTTTGAAGCGATATAAATCAAACTGCGTGAAAGCAATTCTCTCCACAGAGATGAAAGGAACCCGTTTCTCAAAGTCTCACATTTTTCTTTGTTCCCTCATTCAGGATGAGCTTCCTTACCTCCTCAGTTCCACTACAAAGCAAAAGAGATGAGCTGGGTTTAGTCCATGTGCGTTAAAACCGCACGTTTCTTCAAGTTCCAAATGTGTTTCTCTTCTTTTCATGAGTTCCACCAAAAGTATAGTGCTCAATCCTACGAGCGATTCCTGTGCGAAACAATACCGCTTTGTTATTAAAGGTCTTGATATGTTAAAAGGCCACAGTAGATCCACAAACCTATAAAGGTGTTTTCACCGCGTTTGTTGAGTTATTCTCGGGCTCGTCATCTCAGCGTCCCGCAACGCTCGCGCTGCTCCCGGTAAATAATCTCCCCGCCGCTCCCTGAATCCACACCGAACGCTATTCACCGGACTGTACCATTACACGCGGACGGGGCGTCGAGGACCACACACGTTACCAGCAGCAGAGTTGTGAAGTTTTCCAGCCAGGTGGTACATTCTTTCAGGGGGAACGTAGGCTACAAGTAAATAAAAACGTTCTTGGCATAAAACACTATAAACACGTCTCGAGTACATTCATTTAAATAACTAAATATAGTTATGATATAACAAATAGACTGCAAATGCAAGTAACCATAACGGGCAAGGTGCGATGTATTTAAAGTCCCCATGAAATAAAAATGTAATTAACAATTTTTGGTTCCCAGAACCTTTCCGGAACGTTCTCAAAAATAACCTTCAGGGAATGTTCTGGGAAGGTTCTCTTTAGTTTACTTAAAAAAAACAAACAAACAAAAAAAAAAAAAAAACCTACAGAGAACGTTCCTAGAAGGTTCTTATTTGGTTCCCAAAAATAACCAAATGGGAACCATTTGGGAACATTAGAGGAACGTTCTGTGTTTACTTTTGGCTTTTAGTGTGAATATGTTAGCATTACTGTTCTCTATAAACTGGTGTGCTCTAAAACAATGACAACATTCGCATTTAGAAGATGCATTCAAAACTTACAGTCTAAAACCTTATAAATGAGTACTTATTTTATTACATAAATCATTTTTGCTATTGAGATGACTTAAAGTTCCCAATCAACCTAAATTCACCCAAATGATGTTTTGATATAATCAATAAAGACTGTAGCCAAAGCAGGTAAAAAGATGGTATCATAAACTCTTCAGTTTCAAGGATAGCCTAATTAAAACATAATAAAATAAAAAATAATGGTAGTCAAGAAAAAAAAATATAAGGATGTTTCATTTTAATAATTTTCCATTCTAATCACAACTATTAATACACAATTATTTGTGCTAGAAAGAATTAAATGGTTAGTTCACCCCAAAATGAAAACTCCGTCAGCAATTCTCTCCCTCATGTTGTTCCAACTCCGTTAGACTTTCGTTCATCTTCGAAACACAAATAAGATGTTTTTTATTAAATCTGAGAGCTGTCTCACTCCTCAGGTTTCTTAAGGGATTGAAACTGGCCGGCCCAGAAGTTATGAAAGACATCTTTAAAATAGTCTGAGTGACGAGACAGTGGCTCAACCTTAAGTTCATCAAGTGGCGAGAATACTTTTTGTGCAAAAAAAAAAAAAAAAAAAAAAAGAAAAAAAAATATATATATATATATATATATATATATATATATATATATATATATATATATATATAATAATAATTTAAAATAAATAAATAAATAATGACTTTATTTAACTATTCATTTCCTTCTCTGTTGGCCTCGAGATTTCATGTACGCAAAGCTTCTAAGGGTGTACGCCACACGCATCACACACACGAACAGCGTAATTTGTGTTCCGAAAATGAGTGAAAGTCTTACGGGGTTGGAACAACATGAGGGTAAGTAATTAATTACTTAGAGAATTTTCATTTTGGAGTGAACTAACCCTTTAAAGCAATTGAAAGATGTCCTTTAAAAAAAAAAAAAAAAAAATATCTGGTTGACGCAATAGTCATGTGACTCGTGTGGAAGGTATGCCCCGTAAGCCCCGCCCACAGCGCCTACGCAAGAGAGGGGACTCCTTGCCAACTCGCTACTCTGTCTAACAAGCGTTAGTAAGCTATGTATACCATAAATGACTTGAGTGGCACCCATAGACTGTAAGGTGGCACCATTAAAATTTGTGTCACAAGCGCAAGACTGGTTATATACTGCTGCTAAGTATTTACATGTCGAACTGTCCAATCACAAATAACAATACAAGGCTGCAAGGTGACTTGTCCAATGAAATGTAAGGATACATGTCTAACGGGCCAATCAGAATACGTTTTACTCTAGTGTGCCTCCGCCTCTAGCTCTTACTTAATCGACTAGTATCTTCTGCTTCAACATTTTTACCGCAAAACACCAATCTTTCCTTTAAAGATGTTTCTCTGGATCTGTCGCATAGGAAAAACACCAACATGTCCTTTTCTTTCATCTAGCGACAGGTGAGTGAGAGATATCAGCGCGTTGTTTTAATCTGGCAGTCTTTCAGCACATAGTTCAGCCCAATATGGTTCATAAAAATTATGATGATGTGTCAGTGAGACTTGGTCCCACATCTCATATGTCCTGTCATTGATATTCTCGAACTGTCCGTGCTGTTATGAATTAATTATTTTCACCACATATTAAAGCTGGATGAGTGTGTGTGTATGTGTTGACTGTCCCTGACTGACATTAACGTTAACAGTTAACGTTACACTGAGGTTGAGAGGTTGACAGTCTTCAATTGTAAACGAACGCTTTCAACGGACTTATTTTCTCAAATATGTGATTTTAATAGTTTAAAGTATTGAATTTTGGATTTAGGGTCACAAAATTATTAAATATGCAGAAACTGATGCAAGACTGAGGCCATATTTAGCTGAATGCGAAAGGTGTCAAACTACTCTGCCAAGTGTGGCACTTCATAATGCTGGCATGTTTCTTCAACTATGTGCACTTTTTATTATTTTCATTAATTAGTTCACCGATTTAACTTTTTTTTGTTTGTAATGGTCACATGCAAAGTTATTGAAACTTTGCTTTTTTGTCATTGTTTATACATTTATTTATTTTACTGCCATTCTAATGCCTATTTTGTATAGATTTTATCATTTTCATATAAGTCCAGACCTAATCTTAAAGTATGACCAATATAATTAAAAATAATTAAAGGGCAACTCCACCCATTTGCATTAAGCTTTCCATTGTTAGAAACCCAGTTATACTATTGAATGGTCATGCAACACTTTATCATTTTCCCCTGAGACGAGAGAAATCTGCTATTTACCTTTTTCACTTCCTCCAACAATGACGCAAAAATCGTCATTTTACGTCATTGTTGGCAGAAGTGTAGAGAGGCGATTTCAGTAAAAACTACAGCCCGAGTCCCCACCCTTTCAAACTCCGCCAGTAGGGGGTTGGACCTATTGCGCTAACAGACCTATCACAGATCAGTGCCAATGCGTTTGATTTCACTGGCAGAAACGTTTTGAAAATGTGGACGAAACTACTGAATGCGCTGACAGATGCTGTTATGGAGGATTGGGATTAACATTACACATCTTTTTTGGAAGCTAAGCTAGCAGGCTCTTGTTCTGTGGAGAAAGCTGAGTAGTAGGGGTTACCGTCCTCTTTTTCCTGGACATGTCCGGCCGTTGAATGTCCGGGATTCAGCTTTTAATTTCTGAAGTCGCCATTCATTGTTTACATGTGAGTTACAGCTTTTTGTTTCAATCTAACTCAATTCCTTATGATTGGTGAATCTGACTGTTGTGTTTACATGACGCCAAACAAGTGATCGAGTTGATGCGTTTTAACATTGCTAAGAAAATTCCTGCTCCTCCGTGAGAGATACGAGACCGGTAACTTACGTCTTAGGTGCCGCTCATCGGTAATGGCAGCCACCGGCCTCACGCGTCATCCACACAGCCGGCACTCATACCCGGTCGACACAGTGAAACCTGGCTCGTCTCAGCCGTTATACATACAGCTCGCACTCGTTCCGCTGCCACAGTAAACATGATGAATGAGCGACTGTAGAACGCAAAAGCCGAATCGCGGACATTTTGGGCGATCTCAAAACACATTTTCGAACAGACTCATCACGAGAATCACTAGTAGACTGTTGTTTACATACTGCAGAGGTTAGCGCGTAGGCGTGGCCTCCTAGGGCAGCGAAGCAAATGAATTCTGGGAGTTGATGTTTTTCATTCACATAAGCCAAAAATACATTTTCTGTCTTTCTCAGTCTAGAAAGCTCCAAATTAAAAATAATTTCACATTTCTTCTACATAAATGACCCATTTTAAATACACATTCATCTTTCCAGAGGTGGAATTGCCCTTGAATAATTTGTTTTATTACTATGAAAATCGCAACAGGGTCCACTGTTATATTTTATGGGTTTTTATCTACATGTTCAAAAGTGTTCATAATTGAAGAAAATCGCATATATACAATTTTACATAATTAAGTCAGATAAATGAATATTTTTAAAATACATTTTCAAAGGGTGTTGTTTAGTCACGAATAAAGACACAACGGTAGTGCTTTGTAATAGTATTATGTAGGGGTTGAACAGACTTGTCGTCTTTAAAGGTGCAGTAAGTGATTTCTGAGAAACTGTTGGTATTTGAAATCACCAAAACAAACACACACCTACCCAACAGGTTCACACCCTGTTCTTGTTAGCTCCACCCCAATTGACCTATGGCTAAGCCACGCCCCCTCCACTCGGACACACAGTCAACATTCGGGGATGGGCGCGATGGCAGCTGTCACACTAGGAGACATTTCACAGGAGGCAATTGGTGATTTTTGGAGACAGAAAGATTATATATCATCTTGAAGTCACCTCAAGGGCCTTAACTATGCATTGGAGGGTTATATTAATAATTTTATTGTTGAGAAGGTCGATGAAAAGCTTCAGCTCCAGGCAAAAATGTACAGGTCACAGTGTAAACGTGATAAACCGCATATCGTTACCATCAGCGTTGGGTGCGACAGTATTTACATCAATCATTCAGCACAACATTGTTAACATTATCTCTGGTTATTTACAGATACGTTAATGAAGCTAAGTGACATGATGTACAACACAGCTAGAAGCTAACGTTAGCATTTTCTAATGTTGGCTAGCGTTAGCAATTTTAAAGATAGCGTCCAAATACATTGTTGACTTAACTTAGAACAGATGTAGACATCCTTGTTTAATTTATTCACGTTTAGCTGGTGTTGTGGTTGACCGCATCACTTAATCCAAAGCAGACTCTTATCTCGGTTTGAGATGTGGCTTGGGAAAGGGAAAGCCTTTCGAGAACCTAGTGTCGGAGCTGCATGTACCCGTGTAGCATCGCTTGACCATTTTAAATGACAAGAAAAAATTAAATGAAGTCTGACTAACTGCAATGCATTTTAATGGACGTGGAAGCAGAGAATGTCTGAGTGTATTGGGTTAGCTGTGCACTGTGAATTGGCTCATTGCGTTCGAGGGCTGTGGCTTAGCCATAGGTCAGTTCTCAAGTATGCATCCAAAATCGCAAACTCTCTTGAGTAGGTACTTATTTTGAATAAATTACTTCACGAAGTTACGACCATTAACCACGACCATTGTGAGTAGTGATAGTATGAATGTAATTGGACATACTACATTCGCCATTGTCATTATCATGTGACTTATCAGCACCAGTTACTTCGCTTCACTGGCATTCATAAGCCTCTCTCGTGGGCTCATAGGATGGTAAAGCCCATCGTATGCACACTTCAGAATCTCTCTGGAAGAAGTAAGTCATCCGGGTACTTTTTGCCTATTCTTTTATGAGTACAGTGAATTCAGATATACTACTATATAATAGGGAAGTATGTGATTTCGGATGCATCTTATGCAACACAGGCACCTCCCCCTCATGAGTGGACACACACACCTTACTGCTAATTGTTGACTACAAGTGTGTTTTCATACTCCGATCCACTTTCAACAGCGTTTCTCAGAATGCTCTTGCTGCTCTTTAATGCTCTGCCATGATGCTTTAAGCTTGTCATTGACTGATCATGTGATTTTTGACACTAACAGCAACATGGCCGCCTTGCAGACAAGTGTGCCATATCTTTTGAACTGATCGGACGTTTTTCGTATAAATTACAATCAAAATGGCCAAAAATCCCATAGATTTGCATTTGATATGAAATATTTGAAGTCCATTTTCACGTTCCATTTCCATAAGTTGAAATCCGAAAAAGACTAGAAAGGAAAACACTATAACACTCTCATTTACCATCATCATTCAGCAAATACAGATCATTTTAACAAATCTTTAAATACATCTAATAAAAATGTAATCTTGGACACCTTGCAGCCACGCATGATCAACAAAGCTTAAATCTTTCATTTCAAACTATGGTGCGCTGATATCCAGTCGCCCTCTGTGTAATTTTTTGTGTTTTTTTTTTTTTATCGTATGCTAAATTAGTGTAACTTTGTCTAAATTATATAAGAAAAAATAAATAAATGATTCCCACCCAGTGTGCTTAAACTTACCAGATTACGGAGTACACTTCTGGTTACAGTGTTCACTTATTTGTGAAAAATATTGTAATAGGATTACATAATCAAGATGTTGCCATCTAAAGTATAAGTCTGTTTATTTACAGATTTGTTTTTAAATCTTACATTTTTAAATAATTTATTTCTAATTTATTCAACATAAAATAGCTATATTTATAAGCCATCTGGCACCCTGCTCTTTATGAATATTCGCTTCGGCCATCAAAAAAAAAAAAAAAAAGTTAAAGCTGCAAGCAGCGATGGGCAGGCCCTCGCACCTATAGTACGTCGGGGTGTGAGGCAGCCGTGTTGCATATTCTGGAGCTCAGCCCGGTACGGCTGTGAATTTGCTATGCTGCTTCGTTAAGGTCACTTCCTGTTGCCAGCAGGTGGCGCTGATGACTATGGGTCAATGTTGGCATGTAGATTTGTTCAGGGCGGGAACTCTTTCAAAATGTGTAAAATTTCGTGCAGATCCGGGCATTTACAGCCAAGTTACTACAACTTCCTGTTTCATGGCGAATCATTCGACCACGGACACACCCATCGAAAAAGCGCAGATTTACATCGTCAATGCCTTTAGAAGGCACAGCAGAAATGTGAAGTTCGAATCCGACTCAAATCCCTAGGAGGAGTTCGTTAAAGTACGGAGTGTGTAAATCGATCCAAATGACTGCCAAATTTGAAATGGCGGACTTCCTGTCAAGTTTAAGGTATGGGTTCTTGAGGCTTTTTGTGCAGGCATATTTCTTGATATGATGACACGTCTCCACCAAATTTCTGTGCATGTAGGTTGAACGTGAACGAGGGGCTAATTTTTTCCAATTTTCTAGGTGGCGCTAGCGAGCCATTTTGCCAGCCCATCCACTAAACCACAAAATACAAATTCTTCACCAGTCCTGACACGCTGCTCAATTTTGGTGACTTTTTTGAGCATGTTGCGGCCACGAAATGGTGCTTACTTTGCAGGAAAATAAAACAACCTAACAGTTTCAACAGGGGCCTCAGCACCGTTAGTGCTCGGGCTATAAAACAATATCAGTCCAAATACTAGTTAATACAAGTAAATGCATAGGCTACTCTCTGCAAGTTATGTTGTTTATACCATTTCAATACTCAATATTGGGTGAATGCATGTTTTAAACTGTTTATTGTTCAGGTAAGTTAATTTAAACTAGTGTGCATTGTAACACACACACACAGACAGTAGCTTGCACTATCATATACAGTAGTGCGAACATAAACATTCTAGCCGCAGAAGATTTCCATCAATGTTGTCCTGTTATTTATCAAAAGCTAGCTTAAAAATCGAAAAGTTCTATCATATTTCTTTATTTTTTTAAAGTACATTAAAGCCACAGTTTTACTTTAGAGACACTGCAGGATTAATATACGCACGCAATTGTTCTCAACTTCTGTCACTAATGCATTCAAATGAATGTAATCTTACTAGGTGCTACGTTATATGTGTCTCATTTAGGACGAGCAGAAATCTTTAAGAAATATAACGACCCATATACAAAGTAAGTGATAAAAATAAGCTGTTATGTAAGAGCAATAGCACTGTGGGCATCGTTCTGTCATATGTCTCACCTCGAGATTCATGCTTCTCAAGCCAACATCAAACTTTAGCCTCTAGTTGTGGCATACAAAGCTCTTTGAGTTTTTATTAAAAACATCATCGGCGATAAGTCAACGTCAACTTGTCTTTAATCACATGCCCATCAACTTATAGTCTGAGGTTCGTTCAAACCTTGAGGATGATGTGCATCTGAATTGTTGTGGATATTAATCTGAAAGACGTTCTCTCTTTTCAGGAACCTTTTGCAATTATGGAGGCTTAAATGGTGGAGAGTTTTGGGGGAAGGAGTCTTTCCCTCAATGTTGGTGGACTTTTTGGTTGGACAGTACGAAGAACTGAAGGATTTGCCTTTTGTAAAATACGACACGCACATTAGAGGTTAACTTATTTTTGAGTCAACTGGAATATATTTGTATGGTTTTGTACAGAATTATTTTAATTTTCTTTGATGCAAATGATTATTCTGAAGGTGTTGCTGAGATGGTGGACTGAGATGAGGTAGATCTTCTTCTGGGCCGCTCAGGGTGCCGTGGAACCTCAACACGCGCACAATTCTCAGCGCCTGAAATTCACAGCAAGGCTCAACATATTCCCTGTTTTTTCATTCTGTTTTCCTTAATTTATTGCTAGAAAGTGTGAGAAAATCTAAGCTCAAGCTTGTGGGTGTTTTGGATAACTCTGGTGTTGTAACTCAGCTAAAATGAGTCAGCGAACCCCGGACTGCACACCGAAGTGCCGTTCTGAAAGGCACGCTGATGAAGTGATCGCCGCTTTGACCAGCGGTTCGGAGGGGTGTCTGCGGGGCTTCTCTCTGTCCACTGTCACAACGCAGCCACCCTGCGGGATGAGTTTGGGCGCACGGCTCTGCACCTCGCCGCCTCTCTGGGAAACGGGACCTGCTTCAGTGGCTCCTGGACAGTAAACATGCCGACCTGCTGGCGAAGGACAAGGAGTCTGGGTGGACCGCATTACACCGCAGCGCCTTCATGGGCAAATTCACTGCCTGATGATGCTCATCAAGGTGAGAACTGGTTCATTAATATGAGTTTTTCATTAACCTATGTCAATATTAGAGAGATTGGTGACCAGTGGCCAGTATAATGTCAATATACATTTTAAAGGAATTGAATAAAGTCAAGTGCAGTATAATTATTCAGCGCTTTTCACAATAGATCACATACATGCATAACATACAATAGATTGCATCAAAGCAGCTTCACAGTATCAATCAAAACATAATAACAATGTTCGTTTCTTAGTGGAGAAAAACATCCACGTTTTGTAGAGCTGATCAAGGTTATTACTGATTGGTTAATTAATTTGAATATCACCAACTGAGCAAGCCAAAGGCAACAGTGGCAAGGAACCGAAAAACTCCATCAGGTGACCCTATGGTGTCCTAAAACTCCATCAGGTGACCCAATGGTGTCCTAAAACTCCATCAGGTGACCCAATGGTGTCCTGAAACTCCATCAGGTGACCCAATGGTGTCCTGAAAACTCCATCAGGTGACCCAATGGTGTCCTGAAAACTCCATCAGGTGACCCAATGGTGTCCTAAAACTCCATCAGGTGACCCAATGGTGTCCTAAAACTCCATCAGGTGACCCAATGGTGTCCTGAAAACTCCATCAGGTGACCCAATGGTGTCCTAAAACTCCATCAGGTGACCCAATGGTGTCTCCGAAACTCCATCAGGTGACCCAATGGTGTCCTGAAACTTCATCAGGTGACCCAATGGTGTCCTGAAACTCCATCAGGTGACCCAATGGTGTCCTAAAACTCCATCAGGTGACCCAATGGTGTCCTGAAACTCCATCAGGTGACCCAATGGTGTCCTAAAACTCCATCAGGTGACCCAATGGTGTCCTAAAACTCCATCAGGTGACCCAATGGTGTCCTGAAACTCCATCAGGTGACCAATGGTGCTCCTAAAACTCCATCAGGTGACCCAATGGTGTCCTAAAACTCCATCAGGTGACCCAATGGTGTCCTAAAACTCCATCAGGTGACCCAATGGTGTCCTAAAACTCCATCAGGTGACCCAATGGTGCTCCTAGAACTCCATCAGGTGACCCAATGGTGTCCTGAAACTCCATCAGGTGACCCAATGGTGTCCTAAAACTCCATCAGGTGACCCAATGGTGTCCTAAAACTCCATCAGGTGACCCAATGGTGTCCTAAAACTCCATCAGGTGACCCAATGGTGTCCTGAGAACTCCATCAGGTGACCCAATGGTGCCCTAAAACTCCATCAGGTGACCCAATGGTGCCCTAAAACTCCATCAGGTGACCCAAATGGTGTCCTAAAACTCCATCAGGTGACCCGAATGGTGTCCTGAAACTCCATCAGGTGACCCAATAGTGCTCCTAAAACTCCATCAGGTGACCCAATGGTGTCCTAAAACTCCATCAGGTGACCCAATAGTGTCCTGAAACTCCATCAGGTGACCCAATGGTGTCCTAAAACTCCATCAGGTGACCCAATGGTGTCCTAAAACTCCATCAGGTGACCCAATGTTGTCATAAAAGTCCATCAGGTGACCCAATGGTGCCTGAACTCCATCAGGTGACCCAATGGTGCCTGAAGCTCATCAGGTGACCCAATGGTGTCCTGAAACTCCATCAGGTGACCCAATGGTGTCCTAAAACTCCATCAGGTGATCCAAATGGTGTCCTAAAACTCCATCAGGTGACCCAATGGTGTCCTAGAAACTCCATCAGGTGACCCAATGGTGTCCTAAAACTCCATCAGGTGACCCAATGGTGTACCTAAAACTCCATCAGGTGACCCAATGGTGTCCTAAAACTCCATCAGGTGACCCCAATGGTGTTCCTAAAACTCCATCAGGTGACCCAATGGTGTCCTAAAACTCCATCAGGTGACCCAATGGTGTCCTGAAACTCCATCAGGGTGACCCAATGGTGTCCTAAAACTCCATCAGGTGACCCAATGGTGTCTGAACTCCATAGGTCCCAATGGTGTTCGAAATCCATCAGGTGACCCAATGGTGTCCTGAAACTCCATCAGGTGACCCAATGGTGTTCCTAAAACTCCATCAGGTGACCCAATGGTGTCCTAAAACTCCATCAGGTGACCCAATGGTGTCCTGAACTCCATCAGGTGACCCAATGGTGTCCTCAGAAACTTCCATCAGGTGACCCAATGGTGTCCTAAAACTCCATCAGGTGACCCAATGGTGTCCTAAAACTCCATCAGGTGACCCAATGGTGTCCTAAAACTCCATCAGGTGACCCAATGGTGTCCTAAAACTCCATCAGGTGACCCAGTGGTGTCCTAAAACTCCATCAGGTGACCCAAGTGGTGTCCTGAAAGCTCCATCCAGGTGACCCAGTGGTGTCCTAAAACTCCATCAGGTGACCCAGTGGTGTCCTGAAAACTCCATCAGGTGACCCAGTGGTGTCCTGAAACTCCACCAGGTGAGCCCAATGGTGTCCTAAAACTCCATCAGGTGACCCAATGGTGTCCTAAAACTCCATCAGGTGACGCCAATGGTGTCCTAAAACTTCCATCAGGTGACCCAAATGGTGTCCTAAAACTCCATCAGGTGACCCAATGGTGTCCTAAAACTCCCCAGGTGACCCAATGGTGTCCTAAAACTCCATCAGGTGACCCAATGGTGTCGCTAAAACTCCATCAGGTGACCCAATGGTGTCCTAAAACTCCATCAGGTGACACAATGGAGAACAAAAAACAACCTTGGGAGAATCCAGGCTCCTCTGGTGTTTACGAACTAGAAGCTGGATTTACAGTAACTGATGGTAAAAATGTTTAAAGTCTGTTTAGAGACATTCATAAACACGAACCTGTGATAAATGCTGATGGCGTTCACATGCGCATTAAGTATTGATTCTATAGTTATGTGCATTTGAATATATGTGTGCAGGTTTGTAATTCCCCAGAGTTAAAGGTATAGTGGTGAATAATGAAGTTAATGAGGTTTAGTTTCCCCAAAAATGAGAATTGTTACCATTTGCTCAGCCTCTTGTTGTTCCAAACCTTTCTGAGTTTTCTTTCTTCTGTTCATGACAAAAGAAGATATTTAAAGAATGTTGGTAATCAACAGTTGGCATCACCTATTGACACCCATTGACTTCCAAGTTTTTCTTTTCTCTAACTTCCATTAGAAGTTTTTCTAATGGGTGACACCATTGTTGGTAATCAAACAGTGATTACCAACATTCTTTAAAATATCTTCTTTTCTGTTCGAACAGAAGAAAGAAACTTGGAACTATATGAGGGTGTTAATGATGCCAAAATATTCATTTTTGGATGAACTATCCCTTTAAACTATGCAGAAAATTGCTAAATGAAATTGGAGTTGCACACTTCAACTTTTAAAATACGAAAACCAAAAATGTACATTTTCATCCAAAGCTGCCAATTCTGGAACTGTCACACAAGTAATATAACACTTCTGTTAATTTAGCCAAGTGGGTAATATCGTTTTATGCCAAATAATCTCAAAATGAGCAAATGATGCCCGATTAATCACCCTGGATGATAATAGTCAATCACATTTGAAAACTGTGAAACAGATTTTGAAACCCAGTGGACTGAGAGTCACCGGATCTGCTTTATCTTTTCCTCCCAATTTTATCTGTTTATTGGTTTGCATTGTTGTCTTTGTGTCCCAGCATGGTGGAGGACTGTCCATCCAGGATAAGGAGGGTCTTTCTGTCCTAGACCTCACCATGAAGGACCGCCCGGCTCATGTTGTGTTCCGAAACACTGGTAATTAAAATGGGCTTCTTAATATGTATGATTGTACCAGTGTTAATGTAGTACTTATAACAATAAAACATTAAAGTTAAAATACTGCTCATTTATTGATCCTCATATTGTTACAAACTTGTGTGATTCTTAGTTAAAATCAAAGTTAGAACTTTTGAGGAATATGATGCGTTTTTATATTTTTATGAAGTAAAAGCACACAGTAAACAGTGGTTGTCATGCTACAAAAATGATGACAAAACACCAGAACAGTAGCTGACGCATGGCATCCTGTAATGAGACCTGGTAGAACCAATGGTGTTTGGTTTCATTGATGTCAAAACTGTGTTTTGCGTCATTCAAACTTGCAGCAAAAAAGTGTAAGTGTGAATGATATTTGACAATCTCGTTTTACTCCCTGGTGGTCACTGACTACTTTCATTCAGTGGGGAAAAAAAACAGCAAAAATATTATTAAAAAATGAAATATAGGGGACACTTTCAAATGCTGGTTTGGAATGACGTGAGGAGAGAGATTTAAAACGAGAGAGCTTAAACCTTGAATCAATAAACCAAAACTTGTCACATGCCAGCACTATATCCGGGTCCAGCTCTCTATCAGGTCCCAAAAGCAAATAACAAATGGTGCTAATATACACTGTGTGTAATACTACAGAAATAGCATGATTCTAACCTTTATCTCTGTACAGAAAACTCAGTTGGCCAGGCAGTGATTCATCTCTTTATGAATCGTTAAATTATTGGTGTCTGGGACGCCATGAGCATAAAGATGGTAGTTTTAAAAGCTAAGCTTAATGTGTGATTTGAAATGGATTGGAGGCCTGGACCTGGAAACAGAATTCAATGCATTAAAACAAGTGGATAACTTGTGTCCTTGTTTTGATCTCATTTCAGACCCTACTGAAGTGTACACTTGGGGAAACAACACAAATTTTAGTCTTGGACATGGAAACCAGGAGAGCAGACACCATCCTGAGATCGTGGACCTGTTTTCACGGTCTGGGGTCTATGTGAAGCAGGTAAATGTCTTTTAGGGGATACTTTATTTTGATGGTCCACTAGAGTTAATAAAAAGAGATTATCGATAATAGAAATCGATAAATGATTAACACACCTACACACCGACCGCAGGGGAATCTGTTAAGATAATCCGTAGAACCATCAAGATAATAGTTGATGTGTAGTTTGAAAGTTTCTTATAATTAGTTGAATGTCTAAAGTGAATCATCTAAATAAAGTGTTTTTTTTTTATTATTTTTTTATTTAGCTGGTTTTCTTCTTCAAAAGTTTTCACTAACCTTCAAATGGTCTTCGTTTCCTGTTTACACTTCCGGGCTTCAGGGTCTATACGACCCCAACAATTGATTGAGTAATTGTACAAAAATATACATTTTTAATCATACAAATAATGTTTTTTTTTTTTACTTCTCATATTATTCATTAACTATTCACAATTCCTCAACTACACCATGAGCTTGCATGTTAAATATTATTTTTTATAATACATTTCATTTATGCTCTAGTACTAGGCCTTCATTTCTGTGTAAAAATTTTCTGATTTATGCTGGATTTTTTATTTATTTATTTTGGACACATGAAGAGAAAAAAAAAAAAAAAAAAAATATATATATATATATATATATATATATATATATATATATTTTTTTTTCTTCACATTTCCCATTCATTTCAATGTGGGGTCATATTGACCCCGAACACCAGAAGTGTAAACATTTTTTTGACATACCTTCAGAACAACCAAATCAAGCCCAGTTTTTGTGTGTGTATAGACAGATAATGTATGAAAAGTCACAAAATCTTATTCCATTGAGATGAAGGTAACCTTTTTTTATTAGTAAAAGTCGATTGGGTCGTACAGACCCCATGACCCGATTTGAGGCCTACAGTTGTGTTACACCTTTCTTCTCTACTGCGATGTATGTATGATTGAACCGCTTCTGTAAAAAGACATAATGTAGGCTTGAAACTTCTTTTTGTCCATTGGGATAGTGATTGCATGGTTATGGTTTGCTATTGGTGGATCTCATGTGAGTGACAGGTTGCCCCGCCCTCACGCCATTAAACGCATCAGTCAGAGAAGAGATGTCGCTGCAAGAGGGAGAAGTTATTTTGATCAAATATTTTAGGAGCGTGAATTAAAAAAATATATAATGTGGACTGATATATATAATTATTTCTAAACAAGATTTTGATATCTTGGTGACTTTAGTGCTAATATTTACGATGTTGTCACTCTCAAACTTCTCTTATTACTTCTGTTTAGATACATTTTTGCTGATGAGGCACATAATGCTGTGAAATCCTCACGTGCAATGCTATTCCTCAGGGTTTATTTATGCAAACTGGGTCTAAAACTCCCCAGGGTTATGTGTGACAACAGAGGACGGTTAAAAACAGAGGACCTGCTAGTGTTGCCTTGATAACGGGCTTCTCAACAGGGAAAACAAAGATCTCCAAGAGTCCTTTCAAACTATCTGAGGAGACTTCAACCTGTTCTTGAAAATGCCCTTGAGGATGAACACTATGTTCCTGCTGATGGAGAGAAGCTGTTTGTGTTGGAACTCTGGGTATTTAGCAGATGTGTGTGAGCACTTAGGTGATTGTCACCGCTTTGGCATACTTGACCCTGACAGCTCAAGTCATGCCAACATCATGCTTTGAACGCTGTATAAGCTTCCCTTTTTTCCGTGGTCATAGCGGGGACTCATTTGCATTTTGGATGGATAACCAACATGTGCTCATATGTGGATGGGAAATGTGATCCAGTAGTGTTGCATGATCCCATTGTCAGCCTTTCATTTGGTATTTTGGCATTTTTGAAAGGAGAACAACAAGAAGGTTAAGGGTGCGATCAAAACGAATTTAGTTTGCCGAATCTGTCAACCATTTAGGATGATATGAAACTTCCAGAGATGCCTCTGACCGCTGTAAAGACACTTGTTTAGTCGGTTGTGTGTGATTAATTTCCGAAGTGCTTTAATTTTACAGTGCTCATTGTGATGGAGGATCTTGTTTCCTGACCCTTTCATCAGCTCTCCAATGCCCCCCTAAGCACATTGTGACCTGCCACGCCGTTCTGCAGATGCTTTCAGTTAAATATTAAAATATTCAGTCCGGGATAACGGCAGCAGATTAAATAAGCGCTGTGAATGCGTGCGTATGACAGCGAGGGGAGAGCGGCTGCCAGTCAGTTCTTTAGGCGCAGGGTTTGGACACTTTACAGAACATCTCTTGCTTCAGTTTCGGCCTTGAGGAGTGTGTTAAATTAGTGATGATGTTGACCCTCGAAACCCCTGCCCCGCTGTAGTTCGACTCCAAGCCAATCCAGAGCTGGCACGCTGTGTGAGAGAAAGGGCAGAGCTGTCATGGCTAAAAGTCAAGCCCTTGTGATGAGCAGAACACAGCAGGTTCATAGTTTTCCTATCGCTGCTCTTAAAGGAGTAGTTCACTTTATAAAAAACTTTTGCTGATAATTTACTCACCCCCATGTCATCCAAGATGTCCATGTCTTTCTTTCTTCAGTCGAAAAGAAATTAAGGTTTTTGATGAAAACATTCCAGGATTTTTCTCCATATAATGGACTTCAATGGGAACCAAACGGTTCAAGGTCAAAAAGACAGTTTCAGTTCAAACTGTTCAAAGGGCTTTAAACGACACCAGATGATGAATAAGGGTCTTATCAAGCGAAACGATCGCTCATTTAAAAAAAACAAAAAAACAATGTTTAAGTTCTGTGACTAGGGCTGTAGTCAACCAAAGAAATCCTTAGTCGACCAAGGTCTTGTCCTGCGCAATGATTAGTCGACTAAAAAAAACCCGGATGTTTTGATTTAACATTTTTTAAACAATTGTCATAGAGCATTTATAAAACAACAACGAAAATAAATAAAACTATAATAATAATACAAATCTTTGAAAATGTAAGTGATTTTTTTTAACTGCAAAAAGTGAGGAGCTCTAGGTCTATGGTGACAGTCACAATCGCGCACCTGACCACACCACACTCTACAAAATAATATAACACAATCTGCCACATAATGAAAAATCCTAACAAAAGCTCTCGTTACAGGCTGTATTCTTCTTTACTTACAAAGCTATGGGTTAACTTTTGTCCAGCCGATCTGTTAGGCGTTTTAAAACAACAGACAAAATAGCCTAAAAAACAATCTGAAATCTAGGCTGTGTTGTAAGATAGCATACAAGTTTATTTTCCTTTTTCTTACATTATTTAGACTACTTTCAAATTAGTCAAGTGTACAAATAAAAACCTATTAAGAAAACAATCTATTGAGTCAGTATGATAAAGCCGTTAAAAGAGCTGCTCACGTCTTTTGCGCGCTCAAGTTTGATTTCAAATAGGCACGCGATGTGCGCGCTCATAATGGAGCAGCACAACGTCCGCCACCGTCGCGCTACCTCCACAAACATGTAGCCAGACAAAAGATTTAGATTTCTTGGACATTCTGTCGACTAAAGTAGCGTGAACTGAATGAATACAGCAAAACTACCTACCAGTACATCCCTTACTGAGCGCGAGCAGCAGCGCAGCCAGTAGGTGCGGTTCCCGAGTGTGTTATGTGTGTGCGCTAAACTGTGACGCATTTAAAGTTGGGATAAAACATAGGCTAATTATATTTAGAATACAGTAATAAATAACTGCTTTATAAAGGAATAAATATCAAGGAGTAAATCATTGAAAATATATTTCTGTTGGCAAAAAAAAATAAAAATGCGACTGGTCAACCAATAAGAATGTCAGTCGACCGAGACGGCATTGACTGATTAGTCGACTAAACGACTAAAGTTGACAGCCCTATCTGTGACGCACATTCGTGACTCTCCTGTTCAAACTCGTTCTCGTTCACAAACCTTTTTCCGAGTCATTTGGTTCATTCAACGAACGAAACGAAGAATTGACTCTTGAGTCACGAACGTACATCACATAACAGAGCAAAGCGAGCATTTGAGCTTATGAAACTTAAACTTTTTTTTTTTAAATGAGCGATCGTTTTGCTTGATAAGACCCTTATTCATCGTCTGGAATCGTTTAAAGCCCTTTGAACAGTTTGCACTGAAACTGTCTTTTGGACCTTGAACCGTTTGGTTCCCATTGAAGTCCATAATATGGAGAAAATCCTGGAATGTTTTCATCAAAAACCTTAATTTCTTTTCGACTGAAGAAAGAAAGACATGGACATATTGGTCATTCCACATATACGTAACATTCAGAAGTTTGGGGTCAGTACTTTTTCCCCTCTAGAAATTAATACTTTTATTAAGTTGTCATGCATTTAAATTGATCAAAAGGGACTGTAAAAACATTTATAATGTTACACAAGATTTCTATTTCAAAAAGTATATCACAGTACAAATAAGAAGCAGCACAACTGTTTTCAACACTGACAATAATAAGAAATGTTTCTTGAGCATCAAATCATATTAGAATGATTTCTGATGGATTATGTGACACTGAAGACTAATGATGCTGAAAATACAGCTTTGATCATAGGAATAAATTCTATTTTTTAATTATATTACAATAGAAAGTATGTTTTTAAACTAATAATTTCACTATATTACTGTTTTTACTGTATCGCAGCCCCAGTGAGCATATGAGTCTTTCAAAAACATAAATTCTTACCAACCCTAAACTTTTGAAATGTAGTGTATTCTGCTTTCAAATTGAGCAGACGGATTTTACATGTCGCTACTCATTCCTGATGCCTTCTACATTCTTACTAAAAATCAACCAAGGTAATAAAATGAAAGTGATTGAAGGAAAAGCTATTGGCCAATACCCACATTTATGGACTTTCTAAGCCAACAATGCCAGTTGTCAAGTTGTTTGTTAATTCAATTCACATGTATTTTTAGACAAAGCTGCTTTACAGAAAATGCATGTTCACTTAAAAAATATTGCTGATACTACTTACCCATGTCATCCAAGTTGTCCATGTCTTTCCTTCTTTCAGTTGAAATGAAATTAAGGTTTTTGATGAAAACATTCCAGATTTTTCTCCATATAATGGACTTCAATGGGAACCAAACAATTCAAGTTCCAAAAGACAGTTTCAGTGCAAAATACAAACTGTTCAAAGGGCTTTAAATCAATTCCAGACAATGAATAAGGGTCTTATCAAGCGAAATGATTGCTCATTTAAAAAAAACAAAACAAAAAGTTTAAGTTTTATAAGCTCAAATTGTTGCCTTGCTCTGTTCTGTGATGCGCGTTCGTGACCATCCTGTTCGAACTCGTTCATCAAAATGAACTAATCTTTTTTCGTGTTATTTGGTTCATTCAACGAATGAAATGAACGAGTTGACTCAGGAAAAGATTTGTTTCATTTTGATGAACGAGATTGAAAAGGAGAGTCCCGAACGCGCATCACAGAACAAAGCAAGGCGTGCATTTGAGCTTATAAAACTTAAACTTATTTTTTTTTTCCCAATAAGACCCTTATTTATTCGTCTGGAATCGTTTAAAGCCCTTTGAACAGTTTGCACTGAAACTTTCTTTTGGACCTTGAACCGTTTGGTTCCTATTGAAGTCCATTAAATGGAGAAAAATGCTGGAATGTTTTCATCAAAAACCTTAATTTCTTTTCGAACTGATAAAAAAATGACATGGATATCTTGGATGACATGGGGGTGAGTAAATTATCAGCAAAAGTTTTTTTAAAAGTGAACTGCTCCTTTATCAATTTAAGAGTGATCTGTTATCAAGAGGTAACTGTGTTTATGGCTATTTCAAGTTATGTCTATTTCAGAAATAATAATTAATAATGTATTAATTTAAACATTGTATTCATTTAAGGTAGAAACTATGATCTCATTGAAGTAATGAATACATTTTTGTTAACAAATGAAGTTTATTCATTTTGTACACTAATCTACACTAACTTTTATCCTTTGCTGAAAATAACATGCTTGAGTTACACAAGTGTGGTTTATGAGTTAAATCAGAAATAGGACCATGCCTGCCTGTGCAAACACTGATCTTGAATGATGACTGATGATGGCAACATTGTTGTGTTTCTGTGTCTTTTGAGGTGGTGTTGTGCAAGTTCCACTTGAGTCTTCCTGTCCCAGAAGGGTCAGGTGTACACATGCGGACACGGACAGGGCGGTCGACTTGGACATGGCGATGAACAGACATATCTGGTAAGATGTTTTGGTGTGGGGTAACGCATTTACTCTGCACATCTGCTTTCTAAGACTTGGTGTCCATGTTCACATCAAAGGTTCCCCTAATGGTGGAGGGTCTTTTGTCCCATCACTGCTCACTGATTCGCGGCCTCAGGATCACACTGTCGTTCTGACAGAGGAGGGTACGTCTACACTTTTGGGCTCAACACCCATCATCAGCTGGGTCTGGCACCTCCTCCTGCTTTCCAGCCAAGTTCCCAAACAGGTCAGGTCAGCCTGAGGCCAGATTTGCTAAACATACATAAATCTTTCTTAACCACCCCTTTTTGAGAATGGGGGTTCAAATGCACTATTCAAACTTAAATGGTTGTAATTCAAGAATGCTTGGAATATATACCCAAGTTTGGTCTTGTTTAGCTTAGTTGATGAAGTGAAAACACTTCAAAAAATGACAGTATGAAAAAGTTATGGAAGTTTAAATTTACAGTAAATCAAATATACTGTACTATATATTTTTATTTTATATAAAATATATATTTTACAAAATATTTTTTACTCTAAAATTACTATAAAATCAAAGCCATAAATCTAACCAAGTTATGTTCCAAATTTGAAGTTGATATCACAAAAATTGAAGTTCCCATGAGATTTTGTTTAGGCGTAGTACCAAAAATAGCCACCGGGTGCCATTGAATTCCATTGAATTTAGTTGTATACATTCTGCCTTAACAAATTAATACATTTCTGTCCAAATATCAATTTTGTCACAAAATTTGGAACCTTGAGACTCAGACCTTTCTGACAATATGTGTTTTGTCAAGATTAGAAAAGGTTTTGATCATAAATTATGAAATATAATGATGCCCAAAAGGGGAGGAGCCTGATAAAATAAGTACCGTTTCTATGGTAACGCAATGTTCAATTATAAAACGGTTTTCACAGGATGAATTCTGAGTTTATAAGCTTTCATTATAAGCTACCTAAATTATGCTAACTACTAAAATATGTGATATAATAAAAAAGGCGATTAAATTTTTTTAAATTATATTTTAGAGGATGATAATAAATATATATATATATATATATATATATATATATATATATATATATATATATATATATATATATATATTATAATTTTTAGAGGATATTATACTATAATTTTTTTTTGTTGAAAAATACTACATTATATGCTTTATTATGAATTTTTAGCATAAAAACAGAAGTTTCAATGATTAAAAGTGGGTGTATGGACTTTTTGTGACAAACGTCAGACCTCCTATTATGATGCAGATTTTTTGAGGTGCACTCTTTTCATCAATTACTCTTCCTACATAATTTGTAACACAAAACAGGGGTAGAATATAAATTTAGAAGTCTTGGACCTTTCCAGCGATATATCATTTGTCATAATTAAATTAGGATTTAATAGAAATATAGGGAAAGTACAGTACAGGCGTACTTGGTTAAATGATATTTTCTTATCATTTTTTTATCACACAAGAATATTTTGTATCCCCCCCCCCAAAACTTACGATTGTTTTACTTATTGTTTGTTCCTAACATTGTTCTTAAGAGAAAACTTAAGAAGAATTAACTTACTTGAAAATCATTTGTATTATTATTCATGGTGTACTTACTCATTATATAATTGTACATTTTAAACAAAAAAAAAGTTGCATAGTGTCCCTAAGAATTTGGGAATCTGAACCCTTGTCTTATGCATCACGCACTGTTTCACAAATTTAATGAAGGTAATTCCATAAATTAAATTTTTGTATGTTATTTTTTTATTGACCACAGGTCACATCTAAGTCCCTGAAAGGCAAATCCGTGATTGGTGTCGCAGCCGGCAGGTTCCACACTGTTCTTTGGACCCGAGATGCGGTTTATACCATAGGATTAAATGGTGGCCAGACTTGGTAAGAGGCTCAACTACCCAGATATATTTATCACAGAAAACAATCAGGCCTGCATTTCTCAAAAGCACTGTGCACTAACTTGATCGTAGAGGCCATTGGTGGCAATCTGCTTACGATGCTTTTGGGAAACGCGACCCAGATTGTTTAACTGATCTAAAATCTCTCAGGTGTATAGCAAATCCTCTGCGTGCAATTTCACCAGAGCATCTGCATCATTTGCCTCTTCCCATATGAAAAGTTGTGGTCTTACCATTGTGATACTTTCAGGTTTCCTGCTGGAGCCCAATGGGGAGAAGTGCGTGACTGTTCCACGACAGGTGTCCGCTCTGCACCACAAGGATTTGACCATCACTATGGCGGCAGCGAGCAATGGGGCCACTGTGTGTGTGACGGAAAAGGGAGATGTGTACCTGCTGGCAGATTACCAGTGCAAAAAACTGGCCTCCAAGTGAGTGGAGTTCAGAGACTAGATTTTGACAGTTTTGTTGTCTTAGCGATCCAGTTTTTAGAGCTTGAAATGGATTTCAATATTGAATTGAATTCAAAATGTAGTGTGCAACAGGCACTTAACACAAGCTTTCCATCCACATATTTTTATGCAAATTATGAGGTATTACATAAAAATAATGCAAATGCATTAAAAAGGCAGTATTTCAATTCAAATTCAAAATTCAGTTTGGTGGAAATCCAACACTGTCCTTGTGTTGTTCTCCAGACAGATGAACCTGGAAAAAGTGCTAGTCAGCGGTGGTAGTTTGGTAGTCGATATTGATCCTCAGCTTCTGCATGATGGTGGAGGAGAGAAGCTGGTGATTCTGGCTCTCGATGAAACTGGAAGGGTGAGTGATTTACGACACTGAACTGAACTTCATACAGAAGTATTTCTGTTATTTCTGTATACATTTTTTGACATTTCAATCTTTGGAAAAATTGTGTCTGACCTGGATGAAGAATAGAGATGTTCGTGGTCTACATGCCCTGTTTCCTAAAATAATCACCTAAAGTGCAAGAACAACAAAGGTCCTAAGACCAAGCCTTGTGGCACACCATATTTTGCAATAGGTCAGGCAGATTTTCATTTACACAAATCGGTGGCAACAGTCGGACAGGTTAGACCTAAACCAAGCTAGTGGCTCTCCATGTTTGCTAACACGATTCCCTAGGCCGTGTAAAATGTTTTTTTGATCTATAGTATCAAAATCAGCACTTTTTTCCAAGGTACTAGCATCAGATGACATATGTTAGTAGTTTGTCTTTCTGTCAAGTTCTTTGTAAAATTCTGTGAGCAATACTTGGCTACTAGAATACTTGGCTACCCCCCCATATAATATCTGCTTAACCAAGATGTCCAGTCTTGTGGGCCAATAAGTGCCTGATAAAAGACTATCAGCTGCACCAGGCCAGTTAGTGGAATGGGATCCAAGTTTTAGTAATGTTTAATTAATTTTGCACCAGTTTTCTTATCTATATATTTTTATTGAAACAAAATTCTATAATTAATGCTTAATCTTATGCCACCAGTTGGTTTGCTTAGCGTGTGCAGTGCTTAGCATAAGTGAACACACCCATGCTAAAGTTGACTGAAAAGATGAATAAAAATCATCTTTTGGAAATTAATATTTTGCCTTAATTAAAAAAATGAGGAAAAATCCATCCTTTAAGGACACCAATTTTCTTTGTGAATGAATAATGTATGATAAATAAATCAATTTCTTCAGAGATTGTCTTATTATTGGGAAATGAGAGGGTTTGTGGCTCTCTTACCATTGGAAAAAGTGTTATGGCTAACTTGTGAGGCCTCAGCCTAACATATAATGGCATTGATGTCATTCATTGGCATTGGCAATTGGTGGCGTTCAGAGTTTTACACACAGTTTCCTGTGGACTAGCTCATTGGTCTTGTGAGTAAATGTCCTGGATAGCCTTTTTGATTATTACAATTGTATTAAACCATTAAAACAGGGACAAAATTAAAAAAAATTGGTTAAACTTTTAAGAAATTGATGTTAACTGTATGTTTTATGATTTCAGTTAATTATATATGTTTTTTGATTACTAAAGTTTTATTTAACCTGTAAAATGTAAAATTAAGATGGGGGAAAAAAAGTAAACCCGATTTCATAAGGCCCTAGATATTTCCTTGGACTCATTTGACTTGAGCCAGTAAGACACGTTTTTCAACCACTTTATCAATCACTTAAACAACCAAATAGTTTGTATTGTATTCATTCCTTACATTTTCACAGTTTATTCTCTGATGTTCTTGCAGGTGTTTTGCTGGCGCTCCACGGGCACGTCAGTGAGGCAGTGTCGCTGGGCTTACGAACGAACAGGTCTTCATGTCAGACATCGCCCTGAGTAAGAACAGCATGATGTTTGTTACTCAGGATGGAGAGGGCTTCAGTGGACAGTGGCTGGGACAGTACAAGAAAGCCGTAGACAAAAAAGGTACCTGGGACCATCAGTTTAACTAAATGGGTTATATATTAAATAAGAATTGAACTAGATATGCTCTGTTGTGTCAGATAACATGGAGGTGTCCGGCAACTCAGACGGAGGAGGGGTTTATGTACGAATCCGTCTGAGAGAAGCTTCATTACGTCCACAGAGCCGTCAGCATCACCATGGATTCTAACGGACGAAACTTTGGAGTATTGCAAGCCGATCCCAAATCCAGGTGCAGATAATTATGACTACGGTCACAGATGTGTATGACTAAAGACATGTTTGGAATTTTTGATGTCACTAAATGGTTCCAGTTCCTTCTGACATCAAAGTTGTTTATCGTACAAAGTTGTTTGTACCAAATCTACAAATTTTCAAGACAAACAACAGAACAACCATAAAATATTACACCAGTATCAGCCATGTTACCAATAAATCTTGGCCGAAACACTGTGGTTTTATTGGACACACTTTCACTGCCTTATTTCACTGCCAACAAAAGATAGGAGAGGCATTCTCCTCCCTTTTAAAAGTAGATAAACCTGTTTATTATGTTATCTTAAAGGAGTAGTTCACTAAAAAAAAAACTTTTGCTGATAATTTACTCACCCCATGTCATCCAAGATGTCCATGTCATTCTTTCTTCAGTCAAAAAGAAATTATGGTTTTCAGCCCGTTTCCACCGCAGGAACTTTCCCCAGGAACTAGGAACTTTGGGGTGGTACTCTGTGTGTTTACACCGCAGGAATCAGGGTCTAAATGAAGTTCCGGGTAAACATTTCCCCCCAGAAAGTCCCTGCTGGCGAGGTAGTACTTTTTCAGAGTTCAGGAACTTTCGGGATGGGACTTGTGCGCTGAACATGCTGATTGGTTCTTACCACGCTATTCTTTCTGCCTGATGGCACGCGTTCGTCCCATCCATCTCACAGTCAATGTCTGCTGATAAAACATGTCTACTTTTATGTTTAGCATTACGAGCTTTCTGAATACGCTTAGGTGCTCTTCTCTTTTCTGCCGTTTTGTTAATTACCTCGTTAGTAAACCAAATCGCACACAAAAAAGCAGCAAAGCTTGAATCTCGTCCACACAAAACTTAAAACAAACGCGCAGGCTAGGAAGAGCAGTCGCACACAGTTTAACCATGAGTTTAACGTCACTATAATCTTTCCGCCTCGGACCGGTACTTTAGTACGCGGTGTAAACGCAGTAAGCAAGCGGTCTGGGGAAAAAAAGGTTCCTGTGAAAAAAGTTCCTGGGACAAATAGTTCCTGGTAATTGCGGTGGAAACGCGGCTTTTGATGAAAACATTCCAGGATTTTTCTCCATATAATGGACTTCAATGGGAACCAAACGATTAAAGGTCCAAATGAGAGTTTCAGTGCAAACTGTTCAAAGTGCTTTAAACAATTCCAGACGATGAATAAGGGTCTTATCAAGCAGAACGATCGCTCATTTAAAAAAAATTAAAAATAAAAATAAAAAAGTTTAAGTTTATAAGCTCAAATGCTCGCCTTGCTCTGTTCTGTGTTGGCGTTCGTGACTCTCCTGTTCGAACTCATTTATCAAAATAAATGAATCTTTTTTTCGTGTCATCTGGTTCATTCAACAAACTAAATGAACAAGTTGACTCTGGAGAAGATTCATTCATTTAAACGAACGAGTTCGAACAGGAGAGTCACGAACGCGCATCACACCCTAACCCCATCAGAGCAAGGCGACCATTTGAGCTTATAAAACTTAAACTTTTTTTTTTTGTTTAAATCAGCAGTCGTTTCGCTTGATAAGACCCTTATTCATCGTCTGGAATCGTTTAAAGCCCCTTAACAGTTTGCACAGAAACTGGACCTTTAACCATTTGGTTCCCATTTGAAGTCCATTATATGGTGAAAAATCCTGGAATGTTTTCATCAAAAACCTTAATTTCTTTTCGACTGAAGAAAGAAAGACATGGATATCTTGGGGTGAATAAATTATCAGCAAAAGTTTTTTTCAAAGTGAACTACTCCTTTAACTATGTGTTAATTCTATGGTTAGTTAAATAAAAAATAAAAAAAATAAAACTATCAAAAACTACATCAAATCAAACTTTTTGTTATTCTGGTTGAAACATCCTGATAGCAATCAGATAAAACAAGTGTTCTACATATTTAAAAAATAAAAAATGCCAGAGGTAGAAAGTAACTAATTACAAATAATTCATTACCGTACTTGAGTACATTTTTCATTTTCTTGAGTATAATTAAATTGTGGTACTTTTAATGGAGTTGAATTAAAATAAATCACACCCTTTGTGATTTAATAACTGCACATGGCCTTATTTTGATATTGCTTTTATTTAGTTTAATCATGCAGCCCTACATTCACTTTTCTTCTCCTTTCTTCAGCTTGTATGAAATTCCCACCACTTCTGGGTCCACATTCTCCCAGCACTTCCAGCGCCTCCTGTCCGAAGCCGACGAGACCGACAGCATCCACGACGTGACCCTGCAGGCTGGCGATCGCACCTTTGCAGCGCACAAATACATTCTGTCCATGCGCTCGGACTTCTTCCGGAAATGTCTCCTCCCGAGGGCTGCAAAGAGGGCGATGGAGAGGTGAGGAAAGGGGAAGATGCGGTGGGCTGTGACCTGCTGGTTCTGGAGAAGATTCCTCCTGAGATGCTGGAGCACGCGCTTCACTTCATCTACACCGACTCCTGTGAGATGCTGGTGCATGGGAGCCGGCCCATCATGCCCCGCTCTCAACCCGAGCTCTGATCCCGACCCGCAGCAGCAGCTCATCCACAGTCTCCAGGCTCTGGGTCTGGAGAACCGTTCTGCTCTGGAGGTGTACCGCTCTCTGCCTGCGAAGACTGGTGAGGAAGCAGACAAGCCCAAGGGTAAAAGCACTAAGTCTGGGAAAAAAGCCAAGAACGGAAATATTGGTCAACCTGGACAAAACCCTGTGAAGATGCTGCAGGGAGTCGCCAAAAAACTGGGCTTGGGGAGTCTCTCCGCACGGTGAGACACTTTTTATAGTGTTTTGTTAGCATAAAGTTGTCAATCAAGGTGTCTCGCTCCAAAAATAGTCATTATTTGCTTTAGCAAGGCGGATAGTCAGCCTATATGCAATCTATATGACGGATTGGTCAAAACAAGGTATCTTAAGTGAAAACATGTTTAAGTTGTAAAAAAAATATTATATATTTTTTCACTGCTGCATATATTTATCAGGGCTGTCAATGTCAATTCAAAATTCTTAACGCATTAAATAAATTAATGCAAAAACATTACTGAAGCATGTGAAATTGAATCAGCCTTCATAAAACAGGGTGGGCAAAGCGTAGAGAATGATAACTATGCCAAATTACCTTTGTCTCTGAACAAAGATTATTATTCAATTATATTAAAACTGACCGTAAAATCAAGTTGAAAAGAAAGTTGAAATCACTTCAATTATTTTTTAGTTAATTGCTGATCATACAATTTTTGTACAGTGCATGAAACAATACAATGGCACTTCCTTTTTCTATCAAGTTTGTCAGTATAAACATTTTATGAATTCATGTCTAGAATGTTTTTTTTTTGTTTTTTTTTAAACGAGATCTACACATCATAATCAAGTTTAGGCCTTTAAATAAAGTATCCACGAATTGATATTTGTGTCCATTTTCAAATTCAGCTGCATAAATCACTATTTCAAGTATTACAATCTTGTTTCATAAAGATAGCATTGTGGATTGAACCAATAGAAACTGACGAATGTTTCATTTAGACAAACGTTTAATCGTTTTCATGTACATTCAGGATAATGTTTTGTTGATTTGTCATGTGTATGTATGTATGTATGTGTGTGTGTGTGTGTGTATATGTATATATATATATATATATATACATATACATATACACACACACACACACTACCGGTGAAAAGTTTAGGGTCGGTAAGATTTTTTATGTGTTTAAAAGAAGTCTCTTCTGCTCACCAAGGCTGCAATTTTTTTGATAAAAAATACACAAAAAACACAGTAATATTGTGAAATATTATGACAATTTAAAATGACTTTTTTATGTTAATATATATTAAAATGTAATTTATTCCTCTGAAAAAAGCTGAATTTTCAGCATCATTACTCCAGTCTTCAATGTCACATGATCCTCCACAAATCACTCTAATATGATGATTTTATGCTCCAAAAACATGTATGATTATTATCCATGTTGAAAACAGTTTTTACATTTTTATTTCAGGATTCTTTGACTGAATAGAAAGTTCAAAAGAACAGCATTTATTTAATTAGAATCTTTTCTAACATTATAAATGTCTTTACTGTAACTTTTGATCAATGTAACTCATCCTTGATGAATAGAAGTATTGATTTCTTATTTATTTCCCCCAAAAATAAAATACAAATTCTTACTGACCCCAAACTTTTTAAAGGGTAGTGTTTAATGTAACAAAAGCTTTCCATTTCAGATAAAAGCTGTTCTTTTGAACTTTCTATTCATCAAGAAAACTGAAATAAAAACGTAAAAAACTGTTTTCAACATGGATAATAATCATACATGTTTTTGGAGCATAGAATATTAGAGTGATTTGTGAAAAAAAAAAATTTAAATTGTCATAATATTTCACAATATTACTGTGTTTTTTGTGTATTTTTTATCAAAAAATTGCAGCCTTGGTGAGCAGAAGAGACTTCTTTTAAAAACATAAAAAATCTTACCGATCTTAAACTTTTGACCGGTAGTGTATATATATATATATTTAAATGAGGGGATATTGGCTATTGCTGTAATCAATAAGTCATCAATAACTGTATTTTATGTTTGACTAGGCTTCGACGGAGTGAAGTTTGAAATGGGAAGATCAGTGTGGCGCAGAAGAAGACGGGCAACAAGCTACGACTCAACCAGAAAAATGGTGTGTGTGTTGTTCATTTGAGAAACATCAGTCGATGTCAGACACTCTCTCTGATAGGCTGTGAATACAGATCGTCTCATTGTGTGTCCTCAGCTCGTATCTCTGCGATGTCACACTGCGCTCTGAAGATGGGAAAGAGTTTCCCTGTCACAAATGCGTTTTGTGCGCTCGGCTGGGTGAGATCAAATGTTTTATTTCACACTTGTGTCTCAAAATGTTTTAGATACCATATTAAATCTGACTCCAATGAAAATTAAGCTGTGAGTGTTGGAAGGTGAAGAAGTCTATTACATTGTGTACCTCACCTCATTACTAACCAACTAATGAGGCATTGAAAATATGTCTTTAAATAATTTCTTTCATTGGACAGGAAAATCATAAACTTAGCTCAGTATACACTACCGGTTAAAAGTTTTAGATCGGATGAGATTTGTAAGTTTTTTTCAGCATCATTACTCCAGTCTTCAGTGTCACATGATCCTTCAGAAATCAGTCTTATAGGATGATTTGCTGCTCAAGAAACATGTATGATTATTATCCATGTTGAAAACAGTTTTTTACATTTTTATTTCAGGATTCTTTGATGAATAGAAAGTTGAAAAGAACAGCTTTTATCTGAAATGGAAAGCTTTTGTTACATTAAACACTACCCTTTAAAAAGTTTGGGGTCAGTAAGAATTTGTATTTTATTTTTGGGGGAAATAAATAAGAAATCAATACTTCTATTCATCAAGGATGAGTTACATTGATCAAAAGTTACAGTAAAGACATTTATAATGTTAGAAAAGATTCTAATTAAATAAATGCTGTTCTTTGAACTTTCTATTCATCAAAGAATCCTGAAATAAAAATGTAAAAAACTGTTTTCAACATGGATAATAATCATACATGTTTTTGGAGCATAAAATCATCATATTAGAGTGATTTGTGAAGGATCATGTGACACTGAAGACTGGAGTAATGATGCTGAAAATTCAGCTTTTTTTCAGAGGAATAAATTACATTTTAATATATATTATAATAGAAAACAATCATTTTAAATTGTCATCACGTTTCACAATATTACTGTTGTTTGTCATTTTTGGCAAATAAATGCACTACCGTTTAAAAGTTTTGAAATTAATACTTAGCAAGCATGCATTAAATTTATCATTTATATTATTACAAAATAATTATATTTCAAATAATCTTTGCTATTCATCAAAGAATCTTTCCACAAAAAATATGAAGCAGCACTGTTTTCAACATTAATAATAATTGTTATTGATAATAAGTTTCTTGAGCTGCAAATCACCATGTTAGAATGATTTCTGAAGGATCATGTGACACTGAAGACTAGAGTAATGATGACAGGATTAAATTACATTTTACAATATTCACATAGAAAACTGTTATTTTAAATTGCAATATTTTACAATTTTCTTTATTTTTTGTTAAAGGGATACTCCACTTTTTTGGAAATGGGCTTATTTTACAACTTTCTCAGAGTTAAACAGTTAGAGTTTTACCGTTTTTAAATCCATTCAGACGATTTTCTGATATTTAGAAGAAGATCAGTAATCAGACAGTTTCTGGTCTCATTGACTTCCATAGTAGGAAAAAATATATACTATGGTAGTCAATACGGTAAAAGCGGTAAAACTGAACTGTTTAACTCTGAGGGAGTTGTAGAATAAGCCCATTTCCAAAAAAGTGGAGTATCCCTTTAAATAAATGCAGCCTTGGTGAGCAGAAGAGACTTCTTTTAACATTTTTCAAAGAAACGTACCAATCCCATACTTTTAATGGTAGTGTATATCTGTTTGCTCTGTCTAAACTCAAGTGACTTGTATGATTTCTGACTCGCAGTGATTTTATACTTTTGTAGACGTTTCACATTAAAATTCTGTCATCATTAACACAGGTTTAATGACTCCTGTGGAAGCAAAGAGATGTTATCTGATAGTAGAGAGCTTGAAAAATGACTACAAAACAGAAAACCTGTTTATTTTTTAAGTTTATACACGTTTGAAACAACATTTTCCTGTTCTGTGGTTATCATATTTTAATATAGATGTACTATTTTTAATTTTCAGAGTACTTCAACAGTATGTTGGGCAGCCCCTGGATAGAGGTACGATTGAGCACCATGAAGCGTCTTTAGTCTCTCTGAACTGGAGCTGTTTTTTAATGTAATCTCGTCTGCCCCCTTCAGGCCACCAGCTGCAGTGCGCTCGACATGGCCACCACCTCTGATGTCCTGCAGGTCATCCTGGAGTACATCTACACAGACGAGTCTCCCACTGTCAGAGGTTTCAGCCCAGATGCTGTGCTTTGCTATCATATCCTGCTGTTTCCTCCTCTCCATGTGTAAGCCATATCTCGTCTCCCTGTGTGTCTCAGAGTCTGTGAATGTGGAGTTCGTGTGCAACGTGCTCGTGGTGGCTGATCAGCTGTTGATCACTCGGCTGAAGGAGATCTGCGAGGTCGTCATCACTGAGAACCGTAAGTCTCTCTTTCAGTGTTTGGGAAAATGTCCAGATATTTAGTTGCCTACAGTAGTAATGCATTATTACGTTTACATTTAAATACATTTATTTGGTTTCTTATATTATGGAAATGAATTCATTTCAGTATGTCGAGACAATTTTTAACCACTTTTAACCAAGATAACTGGTAAAGCATGCGAGCTTGTGAGAGGCTTGTGGTATGTGAAAATACACGACCGTAGATGGAGAGAGAACCAAATTATCGGGAAAGTTTACAGATTAACCCTCTGGGGTTCTTCGGGTTAATGATGACCCGAAGCGTTTACATTTTTTTTAATCGTAGCTTCATCGGAATGGTCCGAAACTTGGTGACTTTAATGGTACTTGGTATATGAACACCCCAAAAATTGGGGACAGGATTTGAAAAGTCTAAGTGGTCGTAAAAAAAAAAAATAGTCACACTCAGGACCTTCGGGTAAAAATGTGAAAATACTGAGTTTTTTTGTGCGTGCAATCTACAAATCAGCAACGATCTTGAAAAAAGCACACAACAGTGAAGGGGTGAATCTATAAAACATCAAGAGTGCAAAACAGACACACACACACACAAACAAACACACCTTTATACACAAAAACACCAAAAAATTCAGATTATACATGTGTTTTGTATTTTTAAAAAGCTCAGTTTGTCCACGAGATGGCATCCATCTAATTTCAAAAATTGCTTTTATGAGGCCTAGGCTTGACTCCAAAATGAAATACAGCTTTAAAATATATTTAAATGTAAAAAATATATAATTTATCTATTATATTCAATGGGGGAAAATTTGGTCATAATTATTGCATTAATACTAAATATAATTTTTTTTATTTTTTTAAATTTTCTCAAAACACCAAAAAAGAAAACAAAAAAATATTATAAAAAACAAGTAAAAAAAAAATTATGATTTTCTTTTTTAAATATGAATCCCGCCCTTCGGGTCAATTTTGACCAGAAGGTCCCGAGTGTGACTGTTAAACGAATAACCCCAGAGGGTTAAACAATAGCTTCCAAGAACGACTGCCCCTTTAATTTTGAATGAAAATTAAATATGACTAAGCTTTTATCTTTCACTTGACTTGATTTTGGTTATTATTAAATCACATGTACTATACATAGTGCAGTGCAAAAGTGGGCACCAAAATGAGGTGCTTTCATCTGGTGAGCTTCTTCATTCCTCGACACGTCCTGATAATATCTCATGTAATCTGTGAGTGTTGTATTGTGCGCAGTGACGCTGAAGAACGCAGCGGAGTTGCTGGAGTTCGCCACCGTGTTCAACGCTGATCAGCTCAAACTCTCCTGTCTCGCAGTTCATCGTCCTCGAACATGGCGGCGCTGCTGGAGTCCAAGTAAGATTGAGAATCTTAAACCCGGAGATCTTTAACTATGGTTTAGATTCATCGTGGTCATGGCATAACTTGTGGAAGTGTGAGAATATTTTCGTGGAACACAAGATCATTTTGTTCGAGATAATGAAATCTTTATCGCAAGTGAAGTAAAGATGTTCGCCTCCTGGTATCCGTACTTTACAGCTTACTTTTGTCAAACTATCTTAAAGGGATAGTTTACTTTGAAATACATTTTGTATGTTTTAGCTTACCATGTTGTTGTCTTTGTTTCCACAGTAGTTTCAATTTTGATATTTTTAGGTCAAACCGTTCTTGTCTGTCAGTCATATAATGGAGGTCTATGGTCACCACCTCAAAGAGCATGCACAGAGAAGTCCAAATTAAACATGATTTAATGACTCGTACACATTGTTGGCCTAAGACACGAAACGAGCGGTTTGTGTGAGAAAACAAACAGTATTTATATCGCTTTTACCTCTTGTAACCACAAGTCCAAGTGATCTGAGGGTGCAGGCGCTTTGTGGCTGTGGTTACAAGAGGTAAAAACGATATAAATACTGTTCGTTTTCTCACACAAACCGCTCGTTTCGTGTCTTAGGCCATCAATGTGTACTTACATTCACGAGTCATTAAATCATGTTTAATCTGGACTTCTCTGTGCATGCTCTTTGAGGTGGTGACCATAGACCTCCATTATATGACTGACAGACAAGAATGGTTTTGACATAAAATATCAAAATTGAAACTACTGTGGAAAAAAAGACTAAAACATGGTAAGCTGAACGCATGATCCTGCAGAAATCATTCTACTATGATGATTTGCTGCCCAGTAATATTTCTATTATTAATGTAACTATCATCAATGTTGAAAACAGTTATAATATTTTTTGTGAAAACCATTATTTTTCATGATTCTTTGGTAAAATAAAACATTTTTAAAAAACAGCATTTATTTTGAATATAAATATTTTATTACTGTTATAAATGTCTTTTATCTTGCTTAATGATAGAACTAATTTATGTAACAGAAAATCATACTGACCCCAAACTTTTGAACAATACTGTAGTGAATGTTCTTGTGTCTGTCAGGTCGCTGGTATATCCCTGAGCGACGACGTCCTCCGGGATCTGAACGTTCTGCCTACAGGACGATGGTAAGTTCGAATCATCGCTCTCATTCGGGTTCATTAAAGCCTTCTGACAGTGAACTCCCTCCTCCTTCAGATCCCAGCCATGCAGAGACGCATCATTCACGCCATACGCCGACGCTCCTGATCTCAGCGCTCACGAGGACGGAGACTGGGACTCTGCTGTGGACTGTAAGGGCGGCTCTGACGCGGATCACTCCAGGTGTGAAGTCTGCCCTGCTGAGACACTGTGATCTGGCATATGAAGGACTGTCCATCTGTAAGAGTTCTCACCTGTGTTTAACTTAGTGATATCCTGCTGAAGAAGGCCAAGATGAGGGCTAAGAAGAAACCTCGGCGCCGCTTCTGACAGCTTCTGGCGGATACAACCTGTCCGATGTCATTCACAGTCTCCTGACTGACGTCACCCACAGCCCGCACACCACAGGTCAGCTTGCTCACTCGATAAAAGACACTAATTAGTCAAGTCTGCTTCATTTATATAGTGCTTTCAACAATATAGGTTGTTTCAAAGCAGCTTTACAGTGATAATAGGAAATGAAAGTAACAGATTTGCTCAGTTTTGATTGATTCACTTCCGTTGCAAAGATCATTAGTTAACTTAGGGGCCGCCAACACCACACGCTCTGAACAGAAAACCCTTAAAGGAGTAGTTCACTTTTAAAAAAACTTCTGCTGATAATTTACTCACCCCATGTCATCCAAGATATTCATGTCAATCTTCCTTCAGTCGAAAAGAAATTAAGGTTTTTGATGAAAACATTTTCTCCATATAATGGACTTCAATGGGAACTAAACGTTCAAGGTCCAAATGAGAGTTTCAGTGCAGCTTCAAAGGGCTTTAAACGACACCAGATGATGAATAAGGGTCTTATCTAGCGAAACAAACTTTTTTATTTATTTTTTAAATGTCTGATCAAGCACAAAATCTCGCCTTGCTCTGTTCTGTGATGAGCGTTCATGACTCTCCTGTTCATACTCGTTCATCAAAATGAACGAATCTTTTTTCGAGTCATGACTCGAAGGATCATAGATAAGACCCTTATTCATCGTCTGGTGTCGTTTAAAGCCCTTTGAAGCTGCACTGAAACTGTCATTTGGACCTTGAACCGTTTGGTTCCCATTGAAGTCCATTATATGGAGAAAAATGCTGGAATGTTTATCAAAAATCTTTTTTTTTTTCGACTGAAGAAAGAAAGATATGGACATCTTGGATGACATGGGGTGAGTAAATTATCAGGAAGAATTTTTTTTAAAGTGAACTACTCCTTTAATGCGCTCCGACCTGCTCATAGGGGGTAACAATATATCATGTCAAAGTATTTTCCGCAATACAAATATGCAACAATACGTATCGTGGATAGTGACAATATGTGCATTGTGTGTAGTTCATTCAAAATTAAAATTACTGTGAAAATTAAAAAAAAGTTTAAAGAGTTTTAGTCTCAATATTGAATATAATGTATAATAGTATAATAATGCAATGGGGGATATTTGTGGGTCCTGATAATGCCAAATCTCTTATGTTACCAGTAAAAGTGGCTACTTTATTTTAAATATACATTTTTTAAAATTGTAATCAACAGTGCATTTTTTGTTATCCTTTTACTTTGTCTTGGAGTATCTCAATAATATCATATCGTGAGTTCAGTATCTCAATATGGATTCAAATTCGTAACATGAGGGGTTTTGTTACACCCCTACTGATTAGTTGTGTTTGCTAAGGCAAGCATCACTTTTACTATTGCTTATACTTGGGAATAGGGAATTATTCAGATCCCTCTGTGGGCTCTTTTGAGCTGGGTCCAAATACTCTTGTAACAGTTAAATACCTCTCACTCTGTCTTCCGAAAACAAATGTTGATCATCTAAATGAGATTGATTCTTCAACCAGGGGCCTCAGCAAACTTCTATTTGATTCACTGGATTAATTACAATCATTTAAAATAAAGGAATAGTTCACAAAAAAATGTAAATTCTGTCATCATTTACTCACCCTCAACTTGTTTCAAACCTGTATGAATTTCTTTCTTCTGCTGAACACAAAAAGATATTTTTGAAGAATGTCTGTAACCATACAGCTGATCGACCCCATTGACTTCTATAGTAGGAAACTGTTTGTTGATTCTTCAAAATATCATCTTTTGTGTTCAGCAGTAAGAATATTCAGTTGTTGAATTGTTTAGAATCACAAAAATAGTCGTCAATTTAGTATTTTGACACGTTTCTGTCTTATTCGTCGTCTCTGGCTTTATCATAATTACAGCAGAACATACAGAGGAGATGTTAGTAGTTTGCATTGGGACCTCTGAATATAATGTTGAACCATCGAGGTCTTTAAGACAAAAAGGTTGAGAACCACTGATCTAAATGGCGCTCTGCACACTGAAGATCATGTGATCATAAAGCAAATGTAAATGATTCAGTCATTTGTATCATTTCAGTCTTTTTCCTGAATACAGATGCTCTTAGTTTGGACATGATCTGGTTGACTGTTGTGTTTCCCCAGGTCTGTGTGGTTCGGTGAAGGCCAGTTCAGTGGAGTCTCTGCAGGAGCTCATCACGTCTGACTCGGAGGGCAGTTACATGGAGGTGGGAAGCCCTCGAGACCTGCCGTCCCCGTCTTCCAGGACAGGCCTGATACACAGGTACTCACAATGCTCCATAGTATAGACACATTTCATTCTTTAATATGAAAAAAACTAAATGTTGTTTTAATGTCAATAATATTATTTTTTGGGTAACATTTAACCCAAAATGATTTCCAAAAATTATGATTATTTTTTGGTGTAATATAATATTTATAAATGAAAATATTATTTTTAGTGGAATATATACTGTACTTTATACACTTATATACACTTTAAGTATTTCGTTTTTTTTTTTTTTTTTAGTAAAATTGAAACATTTCTACATTCTAATTCTGATCATATCAGCTTTTTTGTTATTTATATTCACTATAGTTAAAAATGTTGAGGTTGGAAGTCTGTTATGCTCACTTGGCTGCATTTATTTGGTCAAAAATACAGTAGAGTTGTGAGTAATATTGTGAAAGTATTATTGCAATTTAAAATAACTGTTTTCTATGTAAATATATTGTACAATTTTATTTATTCCTGTGAAGCAAATCAGAATTTTCAGCATCATTACTCCAGTCTTCAGTGTCACATGATCCGTCAGAAATCACTTTAATATGATGATTTGGTGCTTTTCTTATTATCTTAAATCACTTTAATATGATGATTTGAAACTTTTCTTATCAATGTTGAAAACTGTTTTCAGGGTTTTTTTTTTTAGGATTCTTTGATGCACAGAAACTCTCTAAACATTGCTGCGGACATCTTTTGTAATAAAATAGCTGTGAAAGTACCAAATTAAAGTCATTTTTCAAATTTTAGGTTGATATCTCAAAAAATGAGCTTTCAGTGAGATTTTGTTTGGCGCGCAGTAACCGAACACTTCCACTAGGGCACAATACAGACTCCATTACTGCCCATATAAGGGCGCCGTCCATTTCCATATGTGTTTTGAGTGATATGAACCATTATTTTCATACAATTTATGAAGTAGACATCCAATTTAGAAGTAATATGAGAAGTTTGGTAGATTTTGATATGAATTCAACCAAATCTGAATTTTCAGCATCATTACTCCAGTCTTCAGTGTCACATGATCCGCCAGAAATCACTTTAATATGATGATTTGGTGCTTTTCTTATTATCTTAAATCACTTTAATATGATGATTTGAAACTTTTCTTATCAATGTTGAAAATTGTTTTCAGGGTTCTTTTTTTTTAGGATTCTTTGATACACAGAAACTCTCTAACATTGCTGTCGGACATCTTTTGTAATAAAATAGCTGTGAAAGTACCAAATTAAAGTCATTTTTCCCTCCCATGAGAGCTCTCGTATATCATTAGGCTGAATAAATGATGGCAGAACTTTCATCGTTGTGTAGAACTCTTCATTTAAGAAAAATTGTCTTTTGTAGGAGGAGAAGCGTGGACCAGTGGGACTAAAGACACCTCCTGCCAACCCTGTTTTGAAAAATGGCCCCGTTCCCACTAATTCTTCCACCCCTGAACCCATCCCGACAGCCAAAGCAAGGTGATTTAAATCTGTCACCGCAGACAGTTGATCTTCTTCAGTGGTGTCACTGTAATTCTGAATGTATGTTTGCGTCTCCAGACCAGCTCCTGTCCTGGACCTCAGGGCCATCATGGAGATGGAGGCCAACTCACTGAACCTGGGTGCCACAGCCAAAGGTCCCAGCTCGTAAGTCACAGTAGTTCACAGAGCACAGTTAAAGGAATAATTCCCTTAAAAATGGAAACTCTGTCCATCATTCACTCACCATCAAGCTGTTTGAATTTATTTCTTCTGCTAAACACAAAAGAAGATCCTATTGACTTCCATAGTAGGAGAAAAAAAATACTATGCAAGTCAATGGACCATCAACTATTTGGTTACGACATTCGTCAAAATATATTCTTTTGTGTTCAGCAGAAGAAATATATTCATAAATATTTGGAACAACTTGAGGGTAATGACAGAATTTTTAATTTTAAGTGAACTATTGCTTTAACCTGTTAACTGGCACAAATTTCAAACTTAAATGGTTGTAATTCAAGAATAATTTTGAAATATAGATGTAAGATTGGTCTCGTTTTAAAGAAGACATTTGGCAGATTTTTGTAGAAGTGAAATAAATTAAGAAACTGAAACAAAAAAAAACGTTATAGAAGTTTGAGTTTATGAAAATGTACAATGTAAAACACTTAATTATTCATATTTTATATTTTCAAAACCTGGGCGACTCTGAAACTGCAAAAAAAATTAAAGCCAAAATCCTGAACAAGTTGTGTTTCAAATTTTAGGTTGATCTCTCAAAAAATTAACCTGACTCCGCCAGATGGATTTGCTCCGCATATCCATCTGGAAACCTTCCGTTGAAGTAGTTTTGGAAAGGGGCGAAAATACTGGTTAGCTGATTGGCCTATGTTGGTGATAGACGGGCCAAATCAACCAATCAGAGCAACTCTTGCCGAAACCAGTCGGGAGAAGAGCAAAAGCATCTTTTCCTCTGAGAAAAGCCTCCAGAGCAGTGTTTTGCTCTTCTTTCAGTGAGGAAATACTCTGTAATTCCGATAAAACTTGCTCGATAGCCACGCTGATGCTAGTTTCATCCGCTGAAGCCGCCATGTGACTCTGGACTGAACTGTCGCGCTTCTCGTTGCGTCACACCTCAACCCGCCTCAAAGCCAACGCTGATTGGACGTTCGTTTGGTGAACTGCTCCCAAATTTTCTTTAACGGAAAGTATCCAGACTGATCTGCGAGTGAAACCTTAAAAGCTCGGGAGATCAGGACTGGTCTCATCGAGGCTATCAAAAAATGAGCTTTCAGTGAGATTTTGTTTGGGCGCAGTACCGAACACTTCCACTAGGGCACATAACATTCTCCATTACTGCCCATATAAGGGCACCTCCATTTCCATATGTGTTTTTTGAGTGATATGAACCATTATTTTCATACAATTTATGAAGTAGACATCCAATTTAGAAGTAATATGAGACGTTTGGTAGATTTTGATATGAATTCAACCTCTAAGAAACATATAAAATAACAAGTATGTGCGTTATAGCTCGCTGCCACCTCACAAATGGTGAATCTATAATTTTTTTTCTTTATTTAAAAAAAATATTTCAGAACCTTTAATTCTAAAATAATCTGAATGGATGCAATCTTTGGATGCAAAAATGGATGCAAGAGGTTTCTACCCTTCTTTCTTGATTTTTCATGTTCATCAATATTTCAAAATAAAGGTCTAAACACCTTAGAGTGAAAAAATTCATGTTGCAAATTGATAAATTACGTCTCGTCTGTAATATATTTTAAAAATCACCAAATATGGAAACTAGAGATTGTACGTTTTTTAAATGATATATAGTTTGTCAAGATTAGATTAGGTTTAGTATAAGATATTGCTGTTTTAAAACAGCCTGTGACACTTAACAGGTTACGTGTCTATACTCTTTTTTTTTTCTACTTCTACTCTACTTAATTAATTTTTTTTAAATACCAGATCGAGCAGCAGTAAAGCCCGGTCACTCCCAGTAAGATGTCTCAGAAGCAGAGGAAGATGATGGCTCTGGCCTCCAGAGAGGGAAGCACAGAGATCATGTCTGTGAAATCACCAGCGTCTGTTACTCCAGTGAAACCTGTGAAGACCTGGTGAGAGCCTGATCACTTTCCTGATTCCATTACGTCTGGTCTGAGGAATGGGTATACGGTCTCTTTGGGATTTCTAAAATATGGCTTGGCTTTCCTATTGACATGCTCTCTACAGTCCTCATACATAAAATGCTAAGTGCAGTCACCTTTATTTGTACAGCACTTTATACAATACAGATTGTTTCAGAGCAGCCTCACAATAATAAACAGCAAAATAACAGATTCTGTGATGACAGATTACAGGCTTCATCAAATATGAGACAAATTCAAATTATGCTGTAAAGACAATGTTGCAAAATCCATCAATATTGAAACAAATTTGATTCAGCTATAAACAACTCTTCATAAGGCAATAGTATCATTATTCAGTCAATTCAAGATATTGGTGCAGTTAAATGGATAATATTACTGAATAATTAAGTGTCTTCTAAAGCTGTCGCATGTTTGCATTGCTTTGACCATTTTCTGATCCCATCATCGCTCACACACTACAGTTGGTTGAATATGTACAATGCCTGCACACTATTGGTCAAATCGCTTTTCAATCATTGCCCCCAGCAAGTGTAGCTGGTGTCAGTAACAAATGAAGATGCAAACCATTTACAAAGACACATTATAGTCCAGCAAAGCCCAAAACATCCTCATAGACCCTGTAGAAGAGAATCGCAGGATGAATAGAAGTTCAACTACATTTACATTTAAAAATCTCACTTAATTTCAGCAAAAAATAAATAAAGTTAAAATAGGCCTATGTCAAATTACTTGGATGCACCCAATATTAAATATGTTAAATGAATGAAATGGACACTATAGAATAAATTCTTATTATAAAACATTATACACTAATCTACACTGTCATAATGTTGCCTGAGAGACACCTATAAAATTAAATGTTATTTTAAATATCATTACTATAATAGAACAATAGAACGTAATTTTAGGTTTAGAACTTTTAATATTTAATATTGCACGGACCACACCTGGTCAACAAATAAGTCTAAAAATAAATTATGGTTAAATGTACCAAAAAGGAATAAATAATAATAAAAAAATATATACATACACTCTTTGTAGTGAAAATTAAAATGATAAACAGTTTAACAAGAAGTGCTCCCAGAACCTGAATTCCCAGAACGTTCCCTGCAGGTTATTTTTTTTAGATTTTATTTGTATAACCATGTAAATTAATTAAAACGTTGCAGATGATCCCAATAGGCTACAGAGATTATTCTAATGTTAAATTTGTCATTTCTCTGAATTGGTCTCTCTTGCGCAGTCGCAGCTCGCGGCGTTCGCTTCGCTTTAGTCCAGTCTGGCACCTCATAAACACACACACACACCAGAGAAAAAACTTTGCAGGTCCTATGGCGGTGAGAGAGTCTACTCGGTGGATACCGCTTCAGTGAGCTCAATTAGGATTTAGTAACGGCGCATGTTATTGTCAGTAATGGTAACAGTATAACGCCGTTATTCCCATCACTGGTGAACGCTGCCATTTAAACCCTGGTGCGCATCAAACAAGCAGACCGAGATGCTGAAAAGATGGGTCTCGGACCTATCAGAAACTCTGGTGCAGTTCAGACTGAAATATGAACGCAAGATGGACGGACATGATGTCATAAACATGTGACTCTATAAAAGGCAGAATGCTCAAGTACCATTTTTCTCGTCATAGTCACGATGTTTCCCGTCAGAGCTCAGTACCGGCATCAGGATCGCATCTAGGTTTGTGTGACGGAGGGATTCCTGACACTGTTTTGACTTTTATAAACTCTTCACGGGTTCTTAGCTGGTCAAAATACCATCATATGTAGCCGTGCACACACAGTGAGCGCATTCATCCCAGAACACAGGATTGTTTGTGGCGTAATACATGTAATAAGAGTCGACCAGGTTGTGAATGTATCCCTATGCCTTTAGGTTCAGTGATAAAATGCCAATGTGAATGCTAAGCAGACCAGGACTAAATGGGTTTCCTTTTTTTGGTCTGGACCAAGCAAACCGAACTACAAGTGTGTGAACACACTTAGTAACTAAACTAATAAATCTGATACTAACACATTTTAACATTTAACATTTTATTAGTTGTATAAATAGCATATTTATACCTATATTAGTGATGCCTAATGCATTATATAGTGCATACACTATTGCTAACAATTTTATCTCATTGATACCATCAATTTTAAAAATAAAAGGTGGAAACATAAATGCACAATCTGTCGCCTGTATAGGGGGAATTAGTCGAAAGGCCCTACCCTAAGCCTGAGGATGATTTTGGCAGAGCCATTAAGTTTGTGTCATTTTTGAAACGGTGATTGTCTAGTGATGTTTGTCCTACCATTGTTTTCAGTTCCTCGCTCACCTTGCATCCTTGTGTTGTCAGGTCGACAGCAGTTCAGTCCCCGCCCTCTTCCCGTTCTTTCCGGGATCTTTTAGTGGAGGAGGAACAGCGTGGAAAACCCTCTGCAGTTTCCCCAGTGAAGGCCAGGAGTCCAGTGACCCCTGCAGGACCCCCGATGTGTGCCAAAAGAGTGACCTTTAAATGTGCCGAGAGCGGCGACCCGGATAAACCCGCGAGGTGAGTGTGCACAAATCTCATTCAGTGCACAATATCCAGTCACTACATGATGGATGTATATGCCACACTAAAATGAAAACAGGTTCACAAAGTCAGAAGTCCAAAGATACTGGTGGTTTGGTTTGAAAAAGGGGCACGGTTCACATGAAAAATTGAGTTCAGATGCACTGGTGGCGTGACTATGGGGCACTCTTGTTTAGAAAGCAAAGAAACCGGTGCATGCTTTTTAGCTGATGACGTCATCATTAGTTTAACAAAACGCATGTAAGGTGTGACGGCAGCAGAAAGCCTGCCAGCAGGCGCAAGTGTCGTTTCACAGCTGGGCATAAAAGTATGAAAATAATAAATAAACACAATTAGGGATGTGCACGAATATTTGAATTGTAATTATGTAATTATTATTCGAAAAATAAAATACTATTCAAATTTTTAATACGTTGTTTTGCTGGCCGTAAATGCAGTGAGTCCATGATAAATCCTAAAGAACTAACTCGCAGTTACAATTAAATGCACTGGATGGCGCTGTGGAGTGTGTTAACAAGTTGTCTGTATTTGATCACATAATGTTGTCGTCTGCCTCGCGAAGTTTGGAATTAACGTTACTTGAAAAGGATCTTACTAAACGGAATTACGTTTGATCAAATTAATTAATTAATCTGAGTTATGATATCATCACCATGAGAAATCACATGAAATCCAAACAGTCGAGTGAGGAAAGACAGCTGTTCATCATTGCATCACAACTGCAGGTAAGCGCAGCTGGACTCCGCGTGATCAAAGATGTTAACTTATCTAATAGCAAAATGATTTTGAGACGCACTTATTTTAAGTTTCGTTGGGGGAGACCGGTTTAAGAACAGAAAATGCAAAGTGCTGTTAGAAACACCGTTCTCTTTGTGTCTCTGAAACGTCTGTCAGCGCGGCGTCTTTTCTCACTCGAGCATAAAGTGCTGGCGACGCCCCTGCATGTAACGTTAGATATTATTGTTTTTCTCAACATAAACGTGAAACAATATAAACACGATAATCAGTCATTTGCTGACTAGTGTGTATATCTGTATGTACGATATCTGACGCAATCTGCTTTATTAGGGTTTTTTTTCCGCTCGCGCTGCTTGAGCATGCTTTTAATAATGCTTTTTTATATATATATTTTGTTTACTCATAGGCCTACTGTTTAATGTTTTCAACTAAAAGAAAACTTTAACTACTATTGTAAGCTTGTTGTGTATTGCCTAATTGTAAGCTTGTCCAGAAATGGTGACAAAAACGTAAAAAAAAAACCCCTTAAAAATAACGTCTTTTTCGTTAAACATAATGTAACTAAACGATATTGAATATTCGATTTTTATGAGCCCGAATATTCGAATGCAATATTTTAGAAAAATGCCCATCCCTAAACACAATAGAGCTGCACAATTAATCTTTAAAAGATTGATGACAACGATTCGCCAGTGTCTATTAAACCTTTGACCAAATCACACGGAAACATTCAGATCTGTGTTGGCGCTGCCGCTGATCCCGAGAGAGCAGATGTCATGTGTCGGTATTAAACAGTCTTTTTTTAACCACACAGTAACGTTATCTCTGTGTTACAAATATTCATATTATCAGAGCAACTGGGATAAAAGTTGTTTGGGAAATAAACACAGATTTATACAGTAGAGATTAAAATTCTGAGGAAAAAAACTAACATCAACTAATTTCTCATGTGCTTTAATGAAGAGTGTTGTGATCTTGATTGAATGATGTATGGTTGCACATGGGATTATTGAAGTGGCATTTACCCACCCCAAAACGTGACCGTAAACTAAATAAACTGTTATTGATCGCTTTACCTTCCAGCTAGGTACACAAGATTAGTCCACACCAGACTCCTTAAACCATTTCCTAATGGTCATTGGATTTTAGCACAGGGATATTGATCATCTGTTGCTCAGCTAACGCCGCATATTCTCCAAGCACAAAAATAGAAACACTCTTATCTTTTTTGTTTTTGTTTAGAGTGCATTCTGGGATTGCTTTCTCTGTGAAGCACACATGTAGTGCTTCCTTACCAATATGGCCAAAATAAGACGTCTTTTGCTGCCACACTTTGTGTGTGAGATTAGGTGTTATTCTGGTTCTTGTTCACTCGTTTGTTCCATTAGATGGCGCTGTTATGCTTCTTTATAACGAGGCCTGTGAGTGATCGGTCATGTGACTGATGCTGTAGTCAGTGGGGACTGAAGCCACATCTATTGGTGTGATGTTCTTGGGTTACTAAGATTTTTTCCCCCATGATTTCAACCGATGGAGAATGTGTTCGAATATTCATCTGGAAATTACTGAAATGGAAACTAGAGTGACCGTATCTTGGCTCTAGTCGCGGTGGCGTCTGGTCAGTACACTGTGTTTATTATGCAAACCCCGTGTCATCTGAAGTTCAGATGATTCAGACTGTTATTTAAACTCTCCTAATGCATAAAAAAAACAGTATATTTGCATTCCTGGGTCAGCTTGGACCCGGTGGACTGAGAGCTTATAAAAGTTACAGTCGTAATATTTTCAAAACCATATTTTATTTAATCAGTAACTTGTCATTAATGAGTGAATGCACAAAGGTTTTAAAGTTTTGCATGTTGCCATGTTTTTTTTTTAACTCAATTTACCCCCTTTTTGTTAATAAAAGAAATTGAGTAATTCTTTTTCATTAACATTTTTTTTCAAGAATTACAGCAAAAACATCTATATCTCATAATCTATATTTATGAGAAATTGTATTATATTATGTTGTGTTATGTTATATTGTATTAAATTAGGAATATATTGTTAGATGACATTTATTAGAGCATGTGATATTAGAATTTCCAGTATGAACTCCATAGACTTCAATGAATTTAATTATGATTTTAATTAAGTTCGTTAAATTATAAGAAACTTTGAATTTTATTACAATTTATGAAACCTACATCATCTTCTTCTAACAAAACAACAACATTCAACATCATATACTCTGAAATGTATTCTCCAAATAAAATATATTCATTTTACTTTGGATAAACGTTTATTATGTCAACATTAAGACATTATTTTATTTATTTTTCAGAATTATTGTGTATGATGTGCGTGTCAGTGTAGGAAAAACGCTAAATGTATTTTGCAGAAGTCATTTTAGACAAATCTAATGTAAAAAATATACATAATATATAAAATATACATATACATAATATATAAAATATACATTTTCTACATAAATAATGTAAAAAAAAAAAAAAACATAATTTCATGTGTAAAGCCACAGTTCACTTTTAGAGTCAAAACAGACCTGAGAGCAAAAGGTGTAACAATTTAGTTTAAAATGGTTATATTTTCTTATAGGGGTTTTTTTTTGGAAAAAAAGAAGAAAGGAAAATAATTAATTTTATTTTGACGGTCTTAACACACTTAAAAACACAAAAAATCTTTGTAGTATAAATTATGGGTTTTTAAAACATTTGATGTACCTCTTCCGGGTCTCATTGGGACCCAATACGGATACGTCTGTGTATATGTGTTGCTCGAGAGACTCTGGTGTTTTCTGGGCCTCTCTGGTGTCCTCCTCCATCATGTGTCAGCACTGATGTGACCTGAGCCTGCAGATGTGTGACTGCGGTGTCATCAGCTGCCCACTGGGTCTGTGTTTATGAGCGCTCCAGCAGAGCTCTGAATATTTATCAGCAGCCCGTCTGTGATTGTAATCTATATTGATAAGGGCAAACTTTGTCACAAACACACTCATCCCTGGGGCTGGACGTCACCTGTGTTTACGAGCGCGATGAGAAGGCCCGAGCCGGTCGGACAGGAGTCGCTGCTCTCGGGTGGAAACGGGTTGTTTTACCTTTGTTGGTTTTGTGTTGTGTACAGTGTTGGTGAGTGTTAAATAAACGAAACACATTTAATATAAGTTAGTCAAATCAAACATTGTTCTGTTGACATTGTGGAAGAATGTAAATGAGCACAAATTATCAAATATTTAATGCTCATTATTTTTTATTAAATTTAAAATAATAAATTGTATGCAAATCATTATCTTTCCTCTTGAAAAAGTAATGTAAGGGATTACTGTAATTTAATTAGTTACTTCTCATGTAATTTGAATTTAATACTGCATAGAGTATGGAACAATTCTATATAAAACAGTAGTGGATTTAAAGGGATAGTTCTTTTTGAAATGAATTTTTGGTATGTTTTATCTTACCTCAAGGGCATCCAAGATGTAGGTGTCTTTGTTTCCGTGGTAGTTTAAATTTGATATTTTTGTAGGTTAAACTGTTTGTGTCTGTCAGTCATATAATGGAGGTCTATGGTCACCACCTCAAAGAGCATGCACAGAGAAGTCCAGATTAAACATGATTTAATGACTCGTAAATGTAAGTACACATTGATGGCCTAAGACACTGAAACGAGCGGTTTGTGTGAGAAAACGAACAGTATTTATAACGTTTTTACCTCTTGTAATTGCAGCCACATCCAAGTGATCTCTCGTGTCGTGTACGTCACTCATTGTTTACACAGAGATTTCAGAAGTGTTACCCTTCACTGTGAGGATCTAAACATCTTTAGATATACAGGAAGTCGCAATGGAAGACGATTTCGATATATCAACAGACAACTTTGATTTTTTTCACAACCATATTTAGATCACTTCCGGCGCTTGCGCAGACCGAAGCGCCTGTGCCTTCAGATCACTTGGACGTGACTGATCACAAGAGGTAAAAACGAATATAAAAACTGTTCGTTTTCTCACACAAACCCTCGTTTCGGTGTCTTAGGCCATCAATGTTACATTTACGGTCATTAAATCATGTTTAATCTGGACTTTTCTGTGCATGCTCTTTGAGGTGGTGACCATAGACCTCCATTATATGACTGACCGACAAGAACGGTTTGACCTAAAAATATAAAAATTGAAAATACTGTGAAACAAAGACACCTACATCTTGGATGCCCTTGAGGTAAGATAAAACATACCAAAAATTAATTTCAAAGTGAACTATCCCTTTAATATATAATCTAATCATCTAGGGTAAAGTGAATGTTCTTAATTTTACCATCTTCCTTTAAAAACTAGGGTCAGTTAGACAAACGTATGCAACTTTGAAAGAATTAAAAGAACAGTTTCATATCTGTCCTTGTATTGTTCAACTGATTGAGCTTGATATGGGATCTAGGAAGTAAATAAGGCTGTCAAAACGATTAATCGGGATTAAACGCATGTATCAGTGTATACAGTGTGTGCGCAATAGAAGTGTCAGAGCTGTGTTTCCAGATACTGTTTGCAGAATCATTGAGAAACAGTGGAAATAGAAGCAGGTTCAATTCCTCACAATTCACATGCCTGAGTCAATTGAAGCCTTCGAAGCAACTTCGGAGAAAGTTACTCTGCATTGAACCTCGTTCTCTCTTGTGTTTTTTCTTCTTCCCATCAGCCCTTGGGTGCTGAGAGCAGCTGGAAGCCCTCCGTCCACCTCTACATTTGCCTCCATCGTGGAGGAGGAGAGAAAACAGGAGGCGGCCCTGATCCGCAGCCGCGAGAAGCCGCTAGCACTCATACAGGTAACGAGACTCTGCTTTATGTGCATGTGAACTTTAACCTGGCAATAACAATAGTAAGCTCAGATTGTGAAATGGTATAACTGCAAGGAAACAGCGTGATATTCATGAGTAGAAAAGCTTGGTTTTTGAACCATTTATGACAATGATTAAGATATGTACACTCTGATACTATAAAGGAAATATGAGCGTTAAGCTTTAAAATGCTTGATGTTGTATTTAAATCTCAATTTTGGATTAAATTGTTATAAAATTGTAAAACTGTGAAAAAGACGCTGTTGAGTGACCGTAAAGACGTCAGTGTTGCAAAAATATATCTATTTCAAATAAATGCCTTTGAAGTCCTGAGAAAAATTTATCTCGTTTTCTACGTAAATATGAAGCAGCACAACTCATTTCAACGTTTATAATAATAATAATAAATGTTTTTTGAGCATCAAATCATCATATTAAGGCCATTGCACACTGAGTATGAAATTTTCGGATGCATTTTTTCGTGTTCGTCAGCCTAAAAAATTCGTCACGCATAGAAACCTTGCACACAGAGTCCGATGCGTATTTCATTAAACCTTTGCGGGAAAAAACTCAAAATACCAAAATGGATTCGTCAAGCAGTGAGGATGATTTTGTTGCCCTCTCTCTATTGAAAAGAGAATAAAGAGAAAATATTACGTCCATCCAATCCTGAAATTGCGCCGAGAGGAAGGAGAGTTTCACCTCCTTATCAAGGAGTTGTGAATTTATCCCTAGCGATTCAAAATTTACTTCAGAATGTCAGTGGGACAGTTTGATGCTTTGCTAGCGATTCTGGAGCCACATATTAAAAACAAGACCACCAATTTCCGTGAACCAATCGATTCTGAACGGAGATCTGGCAGTATGTCTAAGGTATGGACACACACACACACACACACACGCGCGCGGCGGCCCGGTCTGAAGCGCTGGGCAGACAAAACAACTAGGCTGTTATATATTGTGCCCAAATAATACATTAGTTATCGAATTGGCTGCTCAATCACATCTTATTCGATCCTGAAATTTCAATCTGATTGAAAGGGGAGGTTTATTAATTTCATAATCCAATATAGAGAAGAGAACATAAACACTTGATCGAACTGAAAACCGAAACTGAAAGCACGGCGCAAATGTGCAATGATTTGAGGACGAGCTCCCCCGGCCCTGAATTGTCAAAAGACCTCTCAAAATGCTGGCTCTGGATGCGAAAACGCAGAAAATTCGAACCCGATCCGATTAATTTTATGACGGACGAAAGTTTCGGAAGCGGTGTGCAAGCATGATTGACATAACGTGAGGTCTAATTTTTTTTTTAACGTGCGAAAATTTTGGATGCGAATTTCGGACTCGGTGTGCAATGGCCTTTAGAGTGATTTCTGAAGGGTCTCATTTATAAAGTGTGTGCACGCACAAAAGGGGGCTGGAAACGTTTAAGGCAAGGATATAGGCTACTAAAAAATATTACTTGTGACGCGTCACATCTGTATTTCATATTTTACTAACGTCTTGTACCTTAACATGGTATCACATGGATGAATAATCATATGCAAATGATGCAGTTGAGGATATGCATATTTAAACTAAGCGTTGTAATCTCCATATATGGTTATTTCGGGGAGGAGACGCACGTGCGCACAATCTTCGGCCGACTGGGATTATAAAGTGAATTCTGCGCAGGTTCTGGCGTACGAACGCTTTTATAAATCTGAATATTTTTTGGCGTACACCATTTTTGGCTTTCAGGTGCACGTACACTTTTAGTATAGATCCTACACACAGTTTTATAAACGAGACCCCTGGTGACGCTGAAGACTTGAGTAATGATGCTTTTATCAGCTTCTAAGAACTTTTTCAATTTTTTTTATTTATTTTTTTTGTCGTTGATTCTTAAATTCTGTTCTCATTTTGACTAGATTGAAGAACGAGCCATTCAGGACCTGTTACTACATTACAAGGCCGTTAATAACCCAGAGGAGCTGATATTGGTGGAAAGAGCGCCACAAGGTCCAATCGCCACCCCCACCTGGAACAAACGCTGATGCTAACACCGCGTTACCGTAACACTCATCACATCATCGTTTCAGCCAGTGTTAAGCTGCGTCACAAGCCGTGATCTTTTTTTCAACGCACACTTGTTCTCTTAGACTGCTTGCTTTTTCTTTCTGCCCCCTTTTTCTAGTTCATTTATCTGTTTTCTCTTGGACAGACTGGAACGTGAAGTGTAATTTATTGTGCTCAGCTCAGAAGAGTCGCTGCATGTGCCAAAGGATGTTTTTATCTCCTCTTCTTTATTGATGATCGTGTGTGTGTGTCTTATCGAGGCTAGGCACACACACATAAAACTCACCCGTTGTGACAAGATGAAGAAAATCCAATCAGCCGTGAAAAGCAATAAAGACTTTATTGGGCTGCTCGTGAGGTCTGTTTGAAGCAGCTGGTTTAGAAGAGGAGGAACTTGTGCACGACAGAAGGAGCTGAGATTTACAAATATGCATTTTATAATTTGCTTCCTAGTGCAATCCACATTAATAACATTCTCATTTGGGGCTGGGTGTAATTATAGTTTAATATGTTTAAGTCATTATCAGAATATGATTGGTACTATAGTTAAAAAAAAAGATTATTGTTCTTTCTTTGAATACCTCTTAGTCATGTTTGCTTCATGTTAAGAGAAGATATTTGCAGTGGCATGCAATAAAGAGGTGAATGTGAGCATCAGCGATGTTGTTTTCTCTTCATTCATGTCTAAAGGGATAGTTCAGCACACGTGTGAGAGTCTCAGATCTCCATTGGTACTGTGGGTCAAACAGATTGTATGTAATACGTAATTGGTCCAAAATGTAACAATGTTACATATCCATAAAATCTAGGATTGGAGCTTAACCTGAAAATATCCACAGTCATTCCAGCATAAATTCTGCACTGTGGCTTGGTCAAGGCTAAGACTATATAACCCTAAAACTGTATTCTGGACTAATGTGGGCAAAATAGTTTTGATTTATTTTTAAAAAATTCTTCCCTTGATCTGAGCGGTACAAGACTTGCCTACTTTTCCTAAGTTTGCCTCCTTAACACACATTTTTTTTTGACTCAACTCTACAATATTAAGTGGGTGAAAAAAACCCTCCTTAATCTTGTATTTGGGTCAAAAATGGGCACCCATAGAAATGAATGGGAAAAACGGTAATTTAGAGCATTCTAAAATAAGCCAAAATAAGACACCAGGTGACAGCAAAGTCACTTCATCTTTAGGTTTTAGCTCTAAGAACTTATTGGAATGATATTTTAATGTAGTTAAAAAAATAAAAAAATAAAACATAAAAATAAGCATCATTTACATAGAAAATATGGAACTTTTTGAAGTGAATAAATTCAGAAATACCCCCAAAATAATAAAATAATAATAATACCCCAATGGATAGATAAAACTTTATCGAAGACAGTGATATAACATTTATAATAAATACAAATTAGGATCACACCTGAGTCCTCTGTGCCCACATTTGTCCACAATTACAGGAATAAGGGCTATAAAGTGAATATCGGTTTAAGGACTACTATTATTTAGTACCTTGTTTTTGTTTTTTTTTATGCACAGGTTCAGACAATTAAGTTAGCCAAAATTTTAACCTAAAAATTGCTAGGAACAATATAACTGACGTTTTGGGACGTCTTTTGACGCATTCGTTCAATTCACGACTTTTCAGGGCCCCCTTAAACATCGGTAGATGACGATCCCGGGTCGTCATACAACTGACGCTTTACCTTTAACGTCAGTTAGGTGACGGGTTGGGTTTAGGGTTAGGTTTAGGTCTGGGGTAGAGCTAGGATCCGATAGCAGTCATCTACCGACGTTTAAGGGGGCCCTAAAAGTCGTATATTGACGTATGGTCAAAAGACGTCCCAAAACGTCAGTTATATAACGAATTGGGATGAGACTGTGTCTAGCTTGTTTTATTGACTTTCTTTAGGGGTTCAAGAAACCAGGATGCTGAACCCTATTGTATTTCCTGTTTTTGCCAGTTATTGTTTTTCTGCTCTAAAAGGTCATATATGCAATATTGTTTATCCCTGGGACGTTTTTTTTTCTTTAAATTTTTGGAAAAATGTACTTTCTAAATCTTCCTTGGCCATTGGTTCCATTTGCACCAAACTTGGCACGTATCATCCCAATTTCCTCAAGACAAAAAGTTACAAGAATTCTGATTCAATAATGCGTTGTGAATACATAATTATATTAAATGGTCTGACACCTTTAATTTTGACTACTCGTACCTGGATCTGCTCAATGAGAACTTGATACACATTGACAAACTGTACCAATATCTGCCAATAGGGGGCGCTAAAACTGAAAACCTGTCATAACTTCACAAATTAAAATGATATTTGATGTGTATTTGAATTTATTGAAACGATGGCCCCCTTTTCTAGGGATCCCAATAACACATACATACTACAATACAAAATATAACACATTTAAATCAAACAAACAAACAAATAAAAAATTTAAAACCTCATATGGTCACACATAAACAGACAAACATACCACTCTCCTATTGGGCATGTACAAATAGAGGACATACATTAAAATACATTGAAATGAAAAGCAATGAATTGAGTGATAAAGAGAACACAAGCAACCATACAATTTTGGATAATAAAATCAATGTGAGGCTTAAAGGACAGTTCGGGGTTCAATCCAAAAACCAAGATATTTAAAAAGATCAACTTTTGTGAGGTGCGTCATTAAGACTAATACTTATAACAGAGGAATGCGAACAATGGCATCTTTTGATAAACACCATACAAGACTTATTTTTACAGAGGACAAGTTTGTTTTTGTAAAACCAATCCAGTAATGAGTAAAACTCTGACTGCAGAGAGGACTGAATGTATGAAATATCAGAATAGGAAGAGTAAATAACAGTGTCATCTGCATAAAGATGAGTGTTAGGGAAGGTCATTAATAAAGGCACAGAAGAGCAGAGGGCCACAGTGTTGAGCCTTGAGGAACACCATATCATGTTCGGTTCAGCGCCACTTCAAGCCGAACACACCCAATGATGTTCAGCTCATCTGAAAATGAGTCATTAAAGGAGCTCCTGCCCACCTCAGCCTGTTTTAGCAGACCACTGTTGACTCGATGTTTTTACAGTCATCGGGGTCAGAGAACAACGTGTCTCCAGTGACGTTACTTCAGTGATGTCACCTCTCTTTCATTTGTCAAATTTGCACTCATGCAGTCATCTCAAGCCCGTCCTAATGAATTTGATGTTTGGTGTGATTTGATTTAGGAGACAGTCCTTTCCTTACGAACAAACCCCTCTCTTTGCATATGTTACAATCATCAGGGAATTAAAAAGCAGCCGTTAACAGAGTGCATCAGATGACCCTCCATAAATAAGAGCATGATGGTTAAGGGTCCTAATGTGCAGTAATGACCGTGACGCTTCAGTTCAAGCTTCTGCCAGACGTGCAGTGAGAGGAATGATAATCACTTACTTGTCTGAATTAGTCAGAGAGGAGATATGATGCCCAGGAGAGTGGAAAGAAGCATGCAACCGTGTTTCAAAAGATGTCTTAATACAGTGTTTTAACAGAGTTTAAAACAGCAATATACATCAGTTCAACTAAAATATTAGTTTATTCAGCTTGGATGCATTAACCCTCAAAACCCTCATTAACCCTAAAAAAATATATATATTTCAGGGACGTAATTGTACTATATTTTAGTTTGATAATGTTTTCTATTTAATATTTTGTATTTTTAGGGGATTTTATGGTACTTCATTATTTTTATGCAGTTGTCGATCCATTTATTCACTTTTTGGGCATGGAACTGAAACGGTCTTAAACAGTCATACATCTTGAATGCTGTGGAGAAAAGACTTAAAGGGTTAGTTCACCCAAAAATGAAAATTAAGTCATTAATTACTCACCCCCATGTTGTTGCAACCTCGTAAGACCTTCGTTCATCTTCAGAACACAAATAAAGATATTTTTGATAAAATCTGAGAGCTGGATCACTCCTCCATAGACTGCCTAAGGGGCTCTTGACGGCCCATAAAGACATTAAAGAGAATGTTTAAATATTCCATGTGCCTACAGTGGCTCAATTATAACTTTATCAAGCGACGAGACTACTTTTTGTGCGAAAAAAACATAAATAATGACGTTATTCGACTATTCCATTACTTCCTTATGGGCGCATGCGCGAGAACTGAGATGACAACGTTCTTCCTTGATTACTTTTTGTTACCGGCTGCTCACCGCTTAGAGTATCACCGCCACCTACCGTATAAGATGATGTGCCACATACTCGTGACCACGTATCATCATCTTATACGGTAGGGGGCGGTAATACTCCTAAGCGGTGAGCAGCCGGTAACAAGTAAGTACTCGAAGAAGAACGTTGTCATCTCAGTTCTCGCACATGCCCATAAGGAAGTAATGGAATAGTCAAATAAAGTCATTATTTATGTTTCATCGCACAAAAAAGTAGTCTCGTCCGTTTGATGAACTTATAATTGAGCCACTGTAGGCACATGGAATATTTAAACATTCTCTTTAATGTCTTTATGGGCCGTCAAGAGCCAGTCTTAATGGAATAATGGATTATTTTAGTAATTAGGATTAGTAAAATTTGCCATTTTGTGACATTTGGAGTTCATTTTCTACTCAAAATGACACATTCAAACACAAAAACGATCTATAAAATGTTACCGTCATTGTGTATTGTCTACCAAGTATTGAGGTCTGCGTTCACAAATGCTATATCAATAGTAAGAAGAGATGAGACACACTGCAAATATTGATTACTTAAACAGTGTGGTCTAATTCAATGTTATATTGTTTGAGTGAAATTTTGTACTAAGAAAAATTCAATTAAATAAATAGATATTACTTAATCTTTAAGTAGCTAAATAAAAATGACTTAATTTCTTCTGTTACTTTCACTTAACTTAGTTAAGTATAATTTACTTAATTATATGTGTAAAATTTACTCAAAAAATATCAGTGCAAAAAAAGGTTCAAACGACAATCACAGTGACAACTAGAGACTCACCCGCTGTAAAATGCAAAAGACTTCGGAGCAACTACAGAAAAAAAGAGACTGCACCCGGCCCATGCGAAAACAAGGATAATATTGGAAGTGCATGATCTAAGTCGCACAATGCTGACGTTGAACATTAACAATTTGAGAACAAAATATAATTTGCACGCTTTTACATGATATGGCAGCCCGGTCTCATCCCAAGGCATCATATACTGACGCATTTGACATTGAATCTAAATCCGACGCACACTGGCACCCTTTAGACGCAAATATACATGCGGCAGAAGGCGCCTCCTAGTGGTCTAAGCCTAACACTACCCCAGACCTAAACCTACCCATATCTCTGTGTGTTATATTGACGTTAAAGGGTGCCATGTGCGTCGGATTTTAGACGCAATGTCAAAAGCGTCATATATGACGCTATATGACGCCTTTGTGTGTCTGCCAGTCGTCACACCGGTGGCGACTGGCAGACACACACTCCTCAAACATTGTGTTCATCCACGCTGTGCCGTGCCGAGGCACAACTCACGTAAAGTTGATAACTCCGCGAATGACTGCAATTGCAGATTTCGAACAGAGATGGCGACAAAGAGGAAAAACTGCGGACTGCGGCTTTAACCCAATTGAGGAGTTCTTTTCAGCACGGAGGTGGAAGGAGTGCGATCGTCATCCACACACACACACAGATGACCCTGCTGGCTGCAATGGACGCAGCATGAGAGGACATGACAGTCGACACCTGCACTCTTAGAAGAAAAGGTTCTAGAACCTTAAAAGGTTCTAAAGCGCTACATATTTGGAACCCCTAAAATGCAATGCATGAATCATCACAAAATTCAAGATATGGGGATTAAAAAAAGTAATTAATCAATATCACATTAAGAGTGCCATTTCAGTTTAAAAAATCAGCATGATTAAAATGGGATATTAAGTTACTACAACAGTTTAATAAACAATAATTTAATTACAACTGCAAAATGTTGCACAATATGTATTATACGAATGAATAGCCTATAAAGAACCTTTGTGCCAAAAAAGTTCTTTCTTGTCATTATCATCATCATTTTTTGCATAAAAGGTCCTTTGCAGTTGAGTAAAGAACCCTATGCTCAAGGGTGTAAAGTAACAAATTACAAATACTCACGTTACTGTAATTCGTTTTTTTTTCAGAAACTGTACTTTTTTGAGTAAGTTTAAAATTGTGTAATTTTACTTTTACGTGAGTACATTTTTGATGTATCGGTACTTTTTCTCCACTATTTTTCTCCCTTCTGTTTGTGGTCGTTACTCGTTACATGCTTGTTCTAATTTCATTTTTATCCATCAACGTGATTGGATCTGAGTAATCGGTCTCGTGACTGTCGTCAATTCAAATTAAGCATAGAAAACTTTAACCGCCTATTCCTGCTGTTACTCGTGACTGCTGTGGAAGTGCATTCTTCACGCATCAATTCAATCCAGATATCAGCGTCTTCCTCTAATATGCTAAGGTACATTTCACATTTCTGCTTAATATGATATTTATTTGGCTGGCCTGTCTACAGGGCCTAACATTTGGTCTGAGGTTGGGGGTATTGCGTGACGAGTTCATAATGTGGTGAATTCCCGCTCCCATTTACTTCACAATCACATTATAGAGAGACGCGCGTCACATCTGTGCACTGCCGCGTCTCGTGCTCGCCATGCCGCCAGATTCAGTGCACCAGGTCGTTAACTTGAACTGCATTTCTTAATAAGAAATTAGCACAGCTCGTTAATAAACAACGTTTTTTGATTGATCCCTATACGAATCCGTCTTCATTTGGCAAGTGCACTTTCGCTTTTTTTGTGTGTGTGGATGCTGCTGATAAAACAGCTTCGCCGAGACTTCAGAGATAGTTTGTTTGTTTCTTTTGTAAAAGTTTCCTGGATATAACTTACCTATTTAATGCACAATTTTCCTTTTAAGTTATATTATCAGCATTATGTGAGTAAATGTAGCCGTGTAAAATGTAACGGATGATGTCACCCTTCTAGTACAATGTGCATTTGCGTTTAAATTGTAACAAATTTAATAGCATGGAATAAAAGTGTGTAATAATTGTGTTAGCTCACTATCTTAGCCTTTTTCAGTGCATTAGTTGAGCTAATATGATAATATTAGTGATTCTCATTTATCAAAACACTAACATTAACATTGGTACCGTTTTGGAGATTAATTGGGTATTTCTTAATCTCTCTATTTAACCCATCTCTTGGTGTGTGATGCTGAACTATCATATGAGTTTCTAAAGGTTTTTGAATTCTTTGCACAGTTATGAATATTGATATTTTATGTGCAACAATAGCATGCTCAGACCCAGTGGCTTTTCGCCTAATTTTAAATGATTCCCCCCCAAATAATATGATTTAAATGGTGATGAGTGTACTGATTTGATGCATTTTAAAAAGATGGATGAGATATTCTTCAATCTTTCTTACAAAGAACAAAATATAATTTTAATTACAGTATGTGCATTTTTTTAATGTATAAATTGTAGTGCACAGTGTTTATTATAAGGGATGAATCTGCACTCTCAGTACTCACTACTCTTGAGTACTTTTAAATAAGCTACTTTTTTACTCTTACTCAAGTAGTTTTTTGGACAAGTACTTTTTACTCTACTCACACTGACATTTTTTGGAATGTAATGGTACTTTTACTTGAGTACGTTTTTTCAGTACTCTTTCCACCACTGCCTATGCTACATATATAGAACCCTTTTTTTCTAAGAGTGTCGATAAGGCATTACAAAAGATTCTTTCCACGTTGCATTGCAAAGGAAAATATCCGGTGTGGTGTGGATGAGAATATGTGGGCCGAACAGACAGGATCGTCTGGATGTGTAGAGACCGCACTAGGACAAGTTGTGCCTTAGGAGTGTTTCCCGTGTTTCTTTCTAATTTAGTTTTCCTTTGTGCCCATTGTCTTTTTCTTACTGTACATCATTTAGTTTTCTTCTTTCATAAAGTAGCTATAGTAAAAGCTCTGAAAAACTATCCAGTCTCTTTCAATCAATAACCCACATACGGTAATATGTAAATAGTACTGTTGAAATTCAATACAGCAACTGTCATCCAAACTGTAGCCTAAGTTTACATCAGGAAATACTGTCAAAGTACAGTTACATTGACAACATGCCTAAACATTTTGACGACCTCACTGACTCAATGACTTCATTCTGATGACACTGACATGATCATTGGCATGAATATTTACTTTTGAGAGATGCACTAAGGATTTTTAGTAGCGATTACTAGCTTTATTGCAGTGTGTACAAATTGTTCTGAGAAATGCACTTATTATTTTGCCCGTTATGTGAAGCACGCACCAAAGCGACTGAGAAAAACTGCAAGACAAGACTGTTCGTTTTACGTCATATAATGATTAATCCATCATATCTAATAGTTTATAGCTGTGTAATGTTTCTCATTAGCCTGATGCCTGGCAACCACATCCACTCTGAACGTGGCTCATCCAATCACAATTCAGAGACGGAACTGAGTCACAAACGAATCATGTCATGATTCCAGTTTAATGGATAATTTGTTGAAAATCCAGGATGTGCATCAACAAACTCTGGTTATGGAAAATCCTGCAGGATGATGTAAATGACATGCTCTGGTTGTTTTAAAGGAAGAGATATTTGATGTGGAGCTCCACAAAGAGAAATACATCAGAAACCCATGCCATCATCAACAAAAACGCTATTTGCTCCAGGGTGCGAACTACGGGGGAGCTAGGGGAGCTCGGCTCCCCTTAATATGGCATGGGCTCCCCTGAAAATGGGATTCCTGAAATTTTGGGGGGTCTCAAAATATATTCACAAAGTTTTATTTTGACGTGCAATTTCAATATTATTTGTAAAATATCAAAAATGTTTTTAATTTGTGCATGACGGCGTTTTAAACCTAATTCACTTCAATAAAGATAACTATACGTGCTATTCTTGTCATGAGCATCAAGGTATGGTGGCGCTGCAGTGTAAATTCCAATCATGTTTTATGCATGTTAACTCAAAGATTCATAGAAAAAAATATAAACGTTGGAGGCCATAGATCTGCGCAAGTCTTTGAAATCCATTCTGTGTTAAGGTAAGGCACATTATTCCCAATTATGTGTTGTGGTTTTAGGTCTGCTTGACTCTCGATGTCTTAGGCCTAATTAAACGAAGGATTTGTGGTATTCTTCTGTAGCCGACGAGTAATTAAACCTTGTTCAGGTGAACCCAAACTCACTGAAGGAGAAAACTAAAACAAACACCGATCACCATAAGGGTGACTTCAATGTAAGGTTTTTTTGTAAGTTTTACTCATTTTAAATGGCTTACTTTTAAGGAATTAATTGAATAATTATTACTCAATTCTATTTTGTTAAATATTTACATCCCCTAATGTTCTTACTGTTGAATTGCTCATATTTGTTTGCTCTGAGGTTTCATAATGGCAAGATACTAAAATCCCTCATATCATAAAAACATGTCAGTTCTGCTGAACACAATAGAAATCATTTTCTTCTATATACCAAACAGTCCTCACTGATTTCATTAGTAATATGTTTCTCCATAATATGGAAGTCAATGCTGTTCACTGTTTAGTTTGCGACATTCTTCAAACTATCTTCTTTTGAGTTCAGCAAGAAGAAAAGCAACTCATACAGGTTAATTTCACTAATATCAACAATTGCACATCACTTTCCCCTCTGACACTAGTTACTGTGTATTTTCCGAGAGAAGTCATTACATGAAGAGCGACTTAAAGTGGGTTCTGTGAGTTGGACTCTTGTTTGTGGTCTTATTGAGCTCATGGAGCATCAGTGTGGATTAGCAGATTCTTGTTCAGCGAACTGCTCTGATTAATTAAGGCTACGAGTGCAGTGTGTTCTGAGCATGCCCAGAACGTGCTTACCCTGTCAGTGACATCACTGATCTCCCATGCTTTTGAGCTCATGAGGGTTTCGCCAAATGCCGCTCGGGATCTCAGATCGGATTCATTACGTAGGCAGGTTAGTGTGTAGTGAGAAAGTCACTTCTGAGAAAACGAGCATGTGTTGCTGCATGGGCCAGGATTGGCCTTTCCCCACAGGCCCTGAGAACATTATTGACAACCTTTGCTTGTTTTAAAATACTGGATGAAATATTAAATGCTAAAAGTGTGTGAAATTTAATGTAGTATGCACTGTAGGCGGCTATTAGTGCATACTACAACAACACCAAGTCCACGCGCCTGCGTACATCCTTCACTGTCAAGCAGACTTTTGTGTTTTTACCGTTTACTTATGAACGCGGCGGTGGAGCGTTTTTAAGATTTCCACTCTGGAGGGTGGTTTCACTTTTTTGCGTTTTTAAGCCTCAAAACGCCGTCGCCGTGTAAACGAAAGGCACATCCGATAAAATATTTTTACGCTTTCACCCACGAGCGTTCTAGTGTAAACAGGGCCTGAATGTCAGAATGGGAAAGAAAGGTGATATAAGCAATTTTGAGCGTGGCATGGTTGTTGGTGGCAGACGGGCCGGCTCTGAGTATTTCACAATCTGCTCAGTTACTGGGATTTTCACAAACAACCATTTCTAGGGTTTACAAAGAATGGTGTGAAAAGGGAAAAACATCCAGTATGCGGCAGTCCTGTGGGCGAAAATGCCTTGTTGATGCTAGAGGTCAGAGGAGAATGGGCCGACTGAGTTAAGCTGATAGAAAATGAAATAGAGGCGACAATTTGCAGAGCTCACCAAATTGGACAGTTGAAGACTGGAAAAATGTTGCCTGGTCTGATGAGTCTCGATTTCTGTTGAGACATTCAGATGGTAGAGTCAGAATTTGGCGATAAACAGAATGAGAACATGGATCCATCATGCCTTGTTATCCACTGTGCAGGCTGGTGGTGGTGGTGTAATGGTGTGGGGGATGTTTTCTTGGCACACTTTAAGCCCCTTAGTGCCAATTGGACATCATTTAAATGCCACAGCCTACCTGAGCATTGTTTCTGACCATGTCCATCCCTTTATGGCCACCATGTCCCTATCCTCTGATGGCTACTTCCAGCAGGATAATGCACCATGTGACAAATCGCTCAGTCATTTCAAATTGGTTTCTTGAACATGACAATGAGTTCCCTGTACTAAAATGTCCCCCACAGTCACCAGATCTCAACCCAATAGAGCATCTTTGGGATGTGGTGGAACGGGAGCTTCATGCCCTGGATGTGCATCCCACAAATCTCCATCAACTGCAAGATGCTATCCTATCAATATGGGCCAATACTTTCTAAAGAATGCTTTCAGCACCTTGTTGAATCAATGCCACGTAGAATTAAGGCAGTTCTGAAGGCGAAAGGGGGTCAAACAGTATTAATGTGGTGTTCCTAATAATCTTTTAGGTGAGTGTACTGTATGTCACTGCCATTGTTTTGTCTCAAGATTCACCAGTAATGTTTAATTTTTAAAGTATTTATAAAATATAGTTAAATATTCTAATTGAAAGGTCTAATCCTGGCTTAATCTAAACCCTGTCTGTGAAACCGGACCTAAGATGGAAATCATCCGTAATCATAATTATGTGAAGTAAAGGGTGAAGTCTAAATAATTCAATTACATAAAATTTTAAATACATGTTGAAAGTGATAATTTAAGAAAATATTCCAGTAGTTTGTTCACTTTGGCTTTATCTAATCAAAGTAAAACTTGATTTCTTGGGGATATTGGTTAAATCGGTCATCAGTTTATAGGTTTTTCGTAGTACCACTGTAAAATAATCGCAATTTTAATGTTAAAAGACTAAAATTGCTACAGTGCAAAACTGTTCATTGGTTAACAGAACGTTTCCGTACTACAGTATATACGGTAAATAACTGTGATATAATTTTACTGAAAAATATCATTAAATTTACAGTTTTTGAAAGTGAAAAAGAACAACTCCTTGTATAATTTACAGTGAAAAACCATAAATTGACATTCCCACAATTCCCTGCGTCACACTTCACATTTGATGTATTTTTTGTTGAAATAACTATGTTTCCTCATAATTTTTTTATTTATTTTTCTAATCAGTTATGTACATTAGGGTATTTTTAACGATGTAGTTCTGGCAACCACAGTTGCTGTTCTTTTACCGTAAAATAACGGTTTTATTTTTTACAGTGTGTACTGAATTAGTTAAACTCCTTTAACTAATAGAAACTCAGTTAAGTAAAGGAATAGTTCACCCAAAAATGAACATTTCTTGATTATTTACTCACCTCAAGACCTTCCAAGATGGATGACTGACTTTCTTCAGCCGAAGAGAAACTGAGGAATACACTCCAGGATTTGTCTCGAATGCAAGTGAATGATGCTCAACCATATTTCATGCTCCAAAATCAATATTTGGGGAGCTTCAAAGTGCTCCACATCGACCCCAGCTGACGTAAAAGGGGTCTTCCTCAGTGAAATAAGTAATTTTTACTGTAAAAATGTATTTAACTACAAATGCTCGTTGGGAAGCTCCTTTCCTTTCGCCATTCTGCAGGAAGTGTGGTTTTGGGGGAAAATACCAACACAATCATCTGAGAATATACAAAATTCAAAAATTCATTATTACTGTAATAATAATTACAAAATTCAAAAATTTTGTACAAAATTCTATACAAAATTCATTATTACTGTAAATCTAGTATGATGATGTAAATTGAAGTTGACACCTTTTTTATTATTTCCATACTATTCTTTTTTTGCGCACAGTGAATGGCTCACGTATAGTTGACTCTGTATGTTAAGTATGAATGAAGATCAATTATTTTACACCAATTTAAGGACCTGACATGACTAGAATAAATAAACTCAGCAGGGAATGGAAATTATGTAATGACTTTCACTCTGGTATTCTGCTAAAACAAACTAAGCAAAAGTTACTATAGTTACCAACAGAAACCCGAGGACAAAGTAACGCATTCTGACTGTACTGTTTATTTCTCTGCTGTCTCCATGTACTGACAGTGAGCCAATATTATTTAGTAAATATGCATTTCAGTCAAAACATTCAGGCAAATATCTGGGCCACATGCTTTATATGAAGGCTACACTTCAAGACAGAAGAAAAGCAGAACAAAAACCTTGAGAAGAACCTTGAGTGCAAAAGACACCGCTATCATAAATCACCAGTGTTTTAAAGGGATAGTTCACTTTGAAATTAATTTTTTATAGGCTATGTTTTAGCTTACCTCAAGGGCATCCAAGATGTAGGTGTCTTTGTTTCCACAGTATTTTCAATGTTGATATTTTATGGTCAAACTGTTCTTGTCTGTCGGTCATATAATGGAGGTCTATGGTCACCACCTCAAAGAGCATGCACAGAGAAGTCCAGATTAAACATGATTTATATGACTCGTAAATGTAAGTACACATTGATGGCCGAAGACACGAAACGAGCGGTTTGTGTGAGAAAACGAACAGTATTTATATCGCTTTTACCTCTTGTAATCACAGCCATTCTCTTTTGAGGTGGTGACCATAGACCTCCATTATATGACTGATAGACAAGAACGGTTTGACCTAAAAATATCAAAATTGAAAATACTGCCGAAACAAAGACACCTACATCTTGGATGCCTCTTGAGGTAAGATAAAACATACCAAAAATTAATTTCAAAGTGAACTATCCTTTTAACACAAAATAAAGGAAAGAACATAAACGCTTAACATATATATAATATAATAATAACTAAACTAAGCAACTGGATGAGCACTACTAGGCCTGATCCATGAATTACTAAAAGTGTAAATTGTGTAAATAGTGTCAGTTATTTTCTTTCACTGTTCTGTATTGTTTTAATTGAATGCATATGTGCTTTAGAGCCTATACACTTCATTTATTGGTTTGCTGTCGATTAAACACATAAATGTTTATCTGCAATAGGGATATAAATATGACTTTCAATAACAATAGTGAACAATGCATTTATGAGACTGAAACATCATCAAAGGTTTAAGTGATCAGCAAAAACACATGAAGTGAGCAAATTCAAATACCATAGACATGATGCTTATTTATGTATAATTCAGTTTCTGTAATAATAGTGTGGGTTTCTGAAGAAAAATGAAGTTCCATTTAACTTGATTGTAAACATAATGCACTGAAACTGTTTGTTTCTCATTGATGATGACTGAGATCATGTTTCTTTAAATCTTTAAAGGTACAGATTTAGTCATTTTTTATGTTCTGAGAGTGTAAGCAATCTCTTGCTGTGTCAAGAGCCGTGGATGTCTGACAGCGTGTGGTGATCATTTCAGATAATGAGTTCAACAGAAAACACGTTTGGTCACTTAGTTTGATTTGTGAAGTTGTCAGCTGCGATCTCTTTTCGTTTATTAGGTCAGCGAGTGACTCAGAGATGTGGCTTGTCCCAGTAAATGAAGTGTTTACTGCTGCAGAGACACAATTCTTGTCTGGACTGATCAGACTTCTGGCCCGGTCAGGACTGAGTCACTCACTGAAAACTGCAGCGCTTGTGGGCAAGCGGTTGGGACCATGTGAGGGTTTTTTGGATGTGTATCATTGCAATTCCGTGATTTGGCCTACTTTTTAAGGGTGTAACGATACCCTCATGCCACGATTCGATACATGTCACGATACTGAACTCACGATATTATATTATTGTGATACTCCAAGACATAGAAGGCTGACAAAAAAATGTACTGTTGATTAAAATGCTAAGTTTGGTATTACATTGGGGTGTAAATGAATAGGCTTGGACTTGATGCTGGAAACCCAATGCACAGGAAAATTATGACATCAGAATAAAAATATTAATGATTCTTAGAGTTTTTCTCAGTCGCTTTGGTGCATTTCTCACATCACTATTTACATTTGCACAACAGTTAGTTCAACCTCCACAACATTTAGTCATTTGTGCACATCATAGTAGCAGTTTCTCATTCCTTCCAACACATTGCAAATGCTTTTGGACATGCATCAATTGCTTTCATACAACTCTCTGCTGTTTTATAACATTATCATTTGCTTATGTCATATCAGTCCAAATTAACTATACTTGTGAATGCTGAATAGTCATTCCATATAAAACTAATAGTCCTCATTTCATTGCTTGAGTCATCACTTACAAAAATGTTGAACTAGTTGTCAAAATCCGTCAAGCAAATTTTACATTTTTTTTATCTTTTAAAAAAAACTTTTTTTATCCTGAATTGAACAATTTCTCGCAGGTGAACCGCAGTTTTCACTGATGAGAAGGGATGTGCATGAATGATTTACAGTATGTGTATGTTGTATGTTCAGTTTCGAATATGTACTGTGATATTGTTTACAGTTGTGCACTGATCTACCCAAAGGGAGTTACTGTAATGTTTGTTGTAATAAGGGTGTATTTTTTTCTTTTGCACAATGATCTGAACAAATTAGAATTGCAAAGACCATGCAGTAAAAATGTGAAACATACATATTCAGTGTATTGTACTCAATTACTGTACCTCACTAAATACAGTAATGTGAAACTTTACTGTAGTTTTCAAATGGCTGTGCAAATACTTTAGGACTGTCTTGAGCATTTTCAGGTTGTGTCACCAAGATCTGACTTTTTTTGCATTGTCAAACACTTACAGAGTAAACTGTCATAATGAAAACATGATAAAGCCATTTGACTATCTTGTTCATAAACACTGGTGTTAGGACTTTTCATCTTGATCGACACGGACACTTTCAATGACATGAAAACTTGCTTTTGAGGAATGAGTTATCCATTTTGAGCAACATTGACACACTTTTGCATGTTATCAACTAAGTTTTGCAGTTTGTACTAATTTTTTTGAGAACTGCATTAACTGTTTTGCAAATGTAAATAGAGATGTGAGAAATGCACCAAAGCGACGGAGAAAAACTGTAATGATTTTTAAACTGAAAATACAGAATTATTTTAGATGAATATGCTAGCACTCAGTCAACGACTAGATATATTGGTAACACTTTACAATACGTGTGCACTAATAAGCATTAATTCATGCTTAACTAATGCACAGATAATACTGAATTAATGTGTTACTTATGATTATTTAAGCTATTCATTAATGATTACCACATTAGGAACTAATTTAAGAGTCTGTAAGGTTAATGTATTAGTTCATACATGAATTGTTATTAATTAAATATGTTATTGTGGATTAATTCCATAATAACTCATTTTTTAAACTAATAGTGTTAATTAATATGTTAATTACCAGAATGAGCCAAAGCCTTGTATTTTCAACTTCCAGATAATATGACAGGTACACTAATATGCATTAATACATGATTAATTAATTAATTGTTAATGCAAATTCATGTGCAAATTACTACAATTACTAAATGACTAGTTAATAATGATGTGCCTCAGCAAGTAAAGTCATAACATAATGATACCTTTGCAAATCATTAGCTAATGATTAATTAAAGCAGACAACTGGAAGTTAAAGTGCATAGCTATGACTAATTGTGATAATTAACACTTTAATTTACACTATTAGTTCATAAAATATGTTATTAAGGAATTAATACACAATGACACAGTGAATTAATAGCAATTCATGTATTACTTAATCTATTAATCAGATAGACTCTTTATTAGTTGCTGATGCAGTAATCATTAATTAATGGTTTAGTTCTTCATGAGTTATACATTAACTCATGATTATCTGTGCATTAGTTAAGCATGAATTAATGCATATTAGTGCACACGTATTGTAAAGTGTTACCAAAATATTTAAAATTATGTAGCCACTTTTTAAACTAATACTCAGTAAAATGGGATGTCCATATTTTCTTTAGTATGACAAGAAAACAGTTCACACAGAATTTGGTGTGAATCATCTAGAGGTACTCATTTAGATAGATGATAGATAGATAGATAGATAGATAGATAGATAGATAGATAGATAGATAGATAGATAGATAGATAGATAGATAGATAGATAGATAGATAGATAGATAGATAGATAGATAGATAGATAGATAGATATGAATGTGGGTGAGTGGTCAGGAGTAGGTTGTGATTGTACAGTAGTGTACTGGTCATGCTCAGGCGTTTAGCCTGTGTTAACCTAAATGGGATCAGAGCGATTTAAAGGGCTGGGTGAGTGCAGTGACGCAGGGCTTTGTGTCCGCGCAGGAATCCTGACTGACAGCTGTCACATGAGCTGGAGACTGAGACCTCAGGTTCAGCTTCAGGTTATCAGTCCTGGACATGGCACCCGATGGTGAGCTGAACGCTTATGAATGCTGTCTACAGCTGGAAAGAGTCATTTATTGTTCAAGACACTTTTCAATCACGTCCCTAGAGGGCAATAAAAGACACCAAACGTCCTGAGTCTGACCCTGCATTTGCTTTGTAATTTGTTGAGACTTTCTTCCAGAACTAGGCTTTTTAATCTTCTCAGGTGCAGATGTGTTATTGATGTATGGCTTTAATGCATTTTCAGCTGCATTACTGGTCTTATTGCACTTTCAAACAAGCTTTCTGTTTGTCCGTCTTGTGAAAAAGTGCCCTTAATTGTGTGATGTGCACTATGGAAATCAATGGGGTCCATCAACTGTTTAGTTTAACATATTTTAAAATTCTTCTTTTGTGTTCAGCAGAAGAAAGAAATTCATACAGGTTTGGAACAACTTGAGGGCGAGTAAATGATGAAAGAATAAACATTTTGGGTCAACAAGTTTTAAATAGTACAATTTGTAATAATTTAAATAATTCTTTTAATGATCTATTTTGTGTAGACTACTAAAGCACTGTAACTTCACTATTGCATTTAAATTTAATAATAAGATAGGCCAAATTATTTCATTTAAAAAGTATAATTTATATTAAGATTTATTACTGAAATTACAACCTTTAATCCTTTCTAAGACAATGGAAGTAATTGTGAAATTATGATATTATTTACTTATTTATTTATTTGTGTGTCTGTCTGTTAAATCGGGGGCTTTTAGTCTTTATGAACCACAAATAAATATGACCATCCTCATGCAAGGGATCCTAAAATGTAAAAGGCATCTATATCTCTATCCAAAGACCCAATTTATATTGAGGAAAAAAAAGATAAACATGTCTAATAATATTTCGTTTCTATTAAGTCACTCTTTATTATTATACTGTAGCCTACTGTAGGATTCATTATTTTAATGTTATCGATTTCATTTATCGATTTTTTTTAAACTTATAGCAAAGTACACTTAGCCTATTTTGTGTAGACTACTAAAGCACTGTAACTGTTATTTACTATTGCATTTAAATTTAATAATAAGATAGGCCTAATTATTTTATTTAAAACGTATCATTTATATTAAGACATATTATAAATATTACTAAATTGCAACCTTTAATTTCTAAGACAATGGAGTTTTGTGAAATTATCGAGATAATTTACTTAGGCTATTTGTTAGGCTAGTGTGTGTCTCAGTGTTAAATTCAGTCTTTAGGATGAACCACCAATAAATATGACCATCCTCGTGCAAGGGATCCCCTCCTAAAATTTAAAAGGCATCTATATTTCCGTACTATCCAAAGACCCAATTTATATTGCGAAAAAAAAATTTCGTTTCTATTAAGTCACTCATCATAATAATACTATACTGTAAGATTAATTATTTTAATGTTGTCTATTTTATTTATCGATTTTCTCTAAACTTACAGTCCCCAGCACTCCCACGCGATCCCCCGGGGTCCCCGGACCTCAGTTTTGAAAACATTGCGCTGACTGTCTAAATGTGCGTTTGAGCGCACAGCTGCGGAGAGACGCGTCTCATTGGGTTGCTGCTGTGACAGTGGTGTGTGTGTGTGTGATAGGCGTGACCTGAGGAGAACAGAAAGCCTCAGCACTGCTGTCATACTTCACACACACTCCACACACTCTCAAACGCTTTGTGGACGCATGACGCTCTTCACATCACAAGGACAGACCTCAGTCGAGTCTCGAGCGCATTATGCGTCTCCTCTGTGATGCACCTCAACTCTCCTCATAACATCTCCATATCGCTCGAACACACTCCCCCGAGTCCTCCTCACACAGACCCGACGATGGCCGAAGAGGACAGGGTTTCAGACGCAAACACGGACAGCTCGAACTTCAGCGTGTTAAGCTGGGAGCAGGTCCAGCGCCTGGACCTCATCCTGACGGAGAGCATCCCGATCCACGGCCGAGGAAACTTCCCCACGCTGCAGATGAAGCCGCGGGAGATCGTGACGGCGGTGCGGGGGCGCATGCGGGAGCAGGGCATCCATGTGCGGGACACGCGACTCAACGGGTCCGCCGCCAGCCACGTCCTGCTCGGGGACAGCGGGCTCGGCTACAAGGACCTGGACCTCATTTTCTGCGTGGACCTGAAGGGAGAGACGGAGTTTCAGATCGTCAAGAACATAGTGCTGGACTGTCTGTTGGACTTTTTACCTGATGGGGTCAACAAAGAGAAAATTACGCCGTTGACCCTGAAGGTGAGTGTTTTAAATTTCCAGCTGCATATTTGTAAAAGCAAACCTTTATGCTTTAGGTGAAGCTATAATCTAATTTACAGTTGTCAGTTAAGCATTTTTTTAAAGAAGCCTACCTTAATGAGCTCATAATCCCATGCATAATGTTTTGAGTGTGTGTGGGATTTTGTTGTTGTAGTAGTATAACAAATAAAAAATCTTTAAAACACTAAAAATATAAAGAAACATATTCATTCCATTTATATTTGCACTCTTAAAAATAAAGGAGACTTTCGCAGTGATAGAAGCTATTTTCGGTTCCCTGAAAAGAACCTTTCGGTGATCATTTCTTCAAAAGAACCATGTTTGTTTGTTTTTAGTGTGAAGAAGTTTATAATAATCTAATGAACCCTTTTGCACGTATTAAACAATCTTTTGGTGCAACCATCAATGCCAATAAAGAAGCTTGACTTTGCTCTGATTTTGTTTGTTCAGTGTGTGTAATTTAAGATCATCTGCATGGATCCCTATAGTCTCCAGTGACATTCAGTAGAAATGCAATTAGAGTAGTTTACTGATAGGCTGGTGAAATGTTGGTTTCTCTCGGTAAGAGGATTGCTCTAAAGCAGGTTAAAGCCAATCGAGCATTCTCAGCCTCTTAGATCTCCTGTGACAGGAAATGATGGAGAACTGATATGGCAAACTGATGTGCGTTTGAATGCAGTAATAATAAAACAATGACCTCACTACGATTCCTCGTCTTTTTTGTGCAGGAGGCATATGTGCAGAAGATGGTGAAAGTGTGCAATGATTCGGACCGCTGGAGTCTCATCTCTCTCTCCAACAACCGGGGCAAAAATGTAGAGCTCAAGTTTGTGGACTCTTTGCGCCGGCAGTTCGAGTTCAGTGTCGACTCTTTCCAGATTAAGCTGGACTCTCTGCTTCTTTTCTCACGAGTGTCTCCGAGAATCCCATGGCCAAAACGCTTCACCCCACCATCATTGGCGAGAGCGTGTACGGAGACTTCGGCGCCGCTGTTGGACCACTTGCGCAACAAGGTGATCTGCACGAGGAACCCCGAGGAGATCCGAGGAGGAGGCCTGCTGAAGTACTGCCATCTCCTGGTGAGGGGTTTTCGCGCCGCCTCCGAGTCGGAGATGAAGTCTCTCCAGCGCTACATGTGCTCCCGCTTCTTCATCGACTTCTCGGACATCAGCGAACAGCAGCGCAAGCTGGAGTCTTACCTCCAGAACCACTTTGTGGGCTTGGAGGACCGCAAGTACGATTACCTGACGACTCTGCACGGGGTGGTGAACGAGAGCACGGTGTGTCTGATGGGGCACGAGCGACGGCAGGCCTTAGGGTTGATCGCCATGCTGGCGGTGCGCGTGCTGGCAGAGCAGAACGTCATACCCAACGTGGCCAATGTCACTTGCTATTACCAACCTGCCCCTTACGTAGCAGACGGTAACTTTAGCAATTATTACATTGCCCAAGTGCAGCCGGTCTTTACCTGCCATCAGCAAACCTACTCTACGTGGCTACCGTGCAACTGAGAGATGAGCTGAATCATTGCGTTGTCGTAAAGGAGATGAAGTTGTTTCGCAATTGCCTCACTTCCCCAATGTGCACCAGTGCTCGAGTGACATGAACGGGCTCAGTGTAAAACAGCTCCGGTGGGTTTTTTGTTCATGCGCTGTTTTCTGAAATAAAATGGCCATTGCTAACACCAGTTTGGAGGGCAACTTCTGCTTAATTTGTGAGGCTAACATGCGTTCCTGAACCGGTTGACACTATCAAAAACATTTAATCTCAGCATCAGAAGGGAACCACGAGGTGTCGGTGCACCCTTCAGTCCAAACGGCAATCGACGTATCGCAAAGATGAGGGGGAAAAGTCAAAAAGTACGATTCCAGTTTGTACAAACCAAAGATTTTAAGATTGTATTTTTATACCCAGACTATCCAATGCTGTGATAGTGCTGTCTATATTTGTACATGTGAATTTATTCAAAGTGCCTAACGTCAATGCAGTACGCTGAGGCGAGCAAAGCAGCCTCGTAATCTCGAAACACACGACAAAGGGACTGTGAATGTACATGATGTGTCCTGATTTACAACCAATGCAAGTGTCATTTTTTCTTTGCAGTATTTCTTGTGATTGAACTCTTAATTTATTGTTTCTGACCAGCATCCAGAAACGCGATGCTCTAGGTAGATGCAAAAAAGGTGAGCGTTGAGGGACGGTAGAAAACAAAGGAAAGACTTGTTCGCGTCAAGAGCGAAGTTCGTTCCCTGAACTTTCTAGAAGAAAGGTATTTGCAGAGGCAGCTTTGATGGTGGGACAGTATTTGCTGTAACATCCAAGCAGGGAATTCGACAGCTCTTGCTGAAGCGCTGGGACTAAACCGGTCTGTGTTCATGCGCTCCCTTCACAGCGGCTCTGATCGTGACCCCACATTCACCCCCTGTTAACAGAGTGTTAACCTGCGCTTGATTAATAGCGCTGCGGAAGGAAGTAGGCGGAGCGGTGGCATATATGTTTAGACTTGACAAAGAGACTTGAGAGGAAAGCGAGAGTGCGAGAGAGCAGCGAGGACACAGACGAGAGGGAGGGAGAGAGAGAGAGAGAGGGAGGGCTGGAGAGATGGGTGCAGCTGGTGAAGGGGTTTATCTCCATCGACAAATGTCTTCTAATCAATAGAGCTTATTTCATTACTATGAGCAATTTGGCTGAACAGACAAGTGTTTAGCACAGATCGTTGAATCCATCTTCAATGGAATGCACACTTTGCAGTCGAGTTTCCATCATATAAGTGCTTGCATCACTCAAATGTTGCACTATTTGACATTATCAAGATTAAATGAGAAATAACTTGCATTTGTGATGCATACGGTTTATGAAAGAGATTTTAAAGGGGTCATATCATACTTTTCCACTGCAATTTCACCTTTTCCTTTCCAAAATAGTCCCTTTTTGATCCGTTTTCCAACCTTTAAATGGTTAGAACCTAATTGAAACCCCTTTCAAACCTTGTGCTTTGCTCGGCTCATACACGCAAGCTTTTGGGTATTTTTCACATTCTTTGCGAGTTTTGGCGCACACAGTAGACATCATTGATGTGTAAATAATGCATTCATCTGTCTGTTGTCGGAAAGTCGTGGATGTTTAGTTTCAATAAATGTTGTTTTTGGACTGGGAAGGAAGTTTTGATTCCTAAAAGTTATATAGTAGGCTTTTCCCAAACGTATTTGTCAGCTGAATCCCGTTGACCTAAAGCATTCTCTAAGATTTTAAGATACACATTTGCATGTTCACGGTTCTCTGATGTTGGTTTATGGTCAATGACGTGTAGGTAATTTAATATATCCTTAAAGTGCTTTATTTGAATTATTTTAAAATTATTTTTGTTTTTATGATTTTCATGACCTAGAGAACCTCATGCAGTTCAGATAGTACATCAAGATATTTTACCTCAAAAGATGAAGCAAAATACATGACATGATATGACCCATTTAAAAAAATCAATGGATGCATTTGTAAAGATTTTAAGATATGGTCGTTAAAGTGATTGATGTCAGTCAGTAGAATTTGAATTATCATTTGTTTTTAACCAATGGGGTCTGTGCTGATCGGGAGGGCCGTATGGTGCACCTGTGCGTGTTCACACAACTCATCTCTTTTAGTTTTTACACGTTTGCATCTCCAGTTTGTGGTTCTCACTCACCCTCCAGTTTGTCTTAACATTTTGACAGTATCCTGTGGATTGTGCTGGCAGCGGGATGTTTGACTCGCTTTGTGAAGTTTGGGGTTCCTTTCTTGCCATTCTTCAGATGATGCCAAACACTTAGTGGTCAAATGTCTTATATATATAAAAAAACATTTATTTTTAGGACAAACACAAAATATGCTTGTTTTTCTATTTGTATCAGTGAATTGTCATTCTGCTTTGAATTCTTTGTTCAAGCTGCTAAATGTCATTTTTTTAACTGCTTATTTTGTGTAAAATGTTTGTGTTCAATTCTTTGAAGATTTGAAATGTTTTCTTCAATAAAAAAAATTTGCACCAATTGCAGAATTTCATTTCGTCACATTTAACTGTATATTGTACATTTTCTCAAGCAACACAGTTATTCCATTGTGCTCATACATTTAAGTTGTCAGTTTACCCCACTGCTTTTGGACCAAGTTCCCAGCATATAAAATATAAGGGTCTATCATGAACCTAAACCATGAGAGCTTTAGCTGTTTGACAAATGTGCTTTATAATGGATTGCATGCATCCATAGATTGTACCAAATCAACCTTAACTGCCGAAACTTATGGAAGCTTGTTTCCGCTACTGAATAAAAAAAAATAAATAAAAAAATTGCAAATTTTTATCTCACAATTGCGAGATATGAAGTCAGAATTGTGAGAAACAAAGATGCAACTGTGAGATTTGAAGTGGCAATTGCGTGTTATAAAGTCAGAAATTGTGAGATATAAAGTCAGAACTGCGTGATATAAAGTTGCAATTCTAAGAAAAAAAGACAGAAATGTGACTTTTTATCTCACAATTCTGACTTTATAACACACAATTGCGACTTTATATCTAGCAATTCTGAGTTTATATCTCCACAATTCTGACTTTACATCTCGCAATTGCGACTTTATAAAGCAGTTCTGACTATATATCTCGCAATTCTGACTTTACATCTCGTAATTGTGACTTTATATCACGCAAATTCTGAATTTATATCCCGTAATTCTGATTTTACATCTCGCAATTCTGAGGAATAAAGTCAGAATTGCGAGATATAAAAAGTCACAATTACCTTTTTTATTTTTCATTCTGTGGCGAAAACAAGCTTCTATAGAAACTAGATACTGTATTATATCATTCTTTTTTTCATGCTATTCCTGTGACACTTGCAATTAATTGCTAAACAAAAGAGTTATGAGTTATGAGAAAGCAATTTAACATACCCCCCCCCCATATATAAACTATATTGCCAAAAGTATTGGGACACCCCTCCAAATCATTGAATTCACTTCCATGGCCACAGCTGTATAAAATCAAGCACCTTGGCATGCTGACTGCTTTTACAAACATTTGTGAAAGAAGGTTGTTCTCAAGAGCTCAGTGTGGTACCGTGATAGGTTTCCGCCTGTGCAACAAGCCCATTGGTGAAATGTCCTCACTACTAAATATTACACGGTCAACTGTTTGTGGTATTATAACAAAGTGGAAGCAATTGGGAACAACAACAACTCGGCCACGTAAAATCAGAGAGCGGGATCAGCACGTGGTGAGGCAAACAGTGCGCAAAAGACGCCAACTTTCTGCTGAGTCAACAGCTACAGACCTCCAAACTTTGTGAGGCCTTCAGATTAGCTCAAGAACGGTGCGTAGAGCTTCAGAGGAATGGGTTTTCATGGGCGAGCAGCTTCATCCAAGCCTTACATCGCCAAGTGTAATGCAAAGAGTCGGATGCAGTGGTGTAAAGCCACCGTCACAGGACTCTAGAGCAGTGGAGACGTGTTAAGTGTTAAGTTTGGTGGATGGGGGATTGACGGTGTGGGGTTGTTTTTCAGGTGTTGGGATTGGCCACTTGGTTCCAGTGAAAGGAACTCTGAATGCTTCAGCTACAAAAAAACAACATTTTGGACAATTTCATGCTCCCAACTTTGTGGGAATAGTTTGGGGATGGCCTCTTTCTGTTCCAACATGACTGTCCACCAATGCACAAAGCAAGATCAATAAAGACATGGATGAGTGAGATTGGTGTTGAGGAACTTGACTGGCCCGCACAGAGTTCTGACCTCAACCCGATAGAATATATTTGGGATGAATTAGAGCGGAGAAACACAAACACTTCTAAACCTTGTGGAAAGCCTTCCCAGAAGAGTTGAAGCTGTTATATATGCAAAGGGTGGGCCAACTCAATATTAAACCCTACGGATTAAGAATGGGCCATGTAAAGGCAGACATCCCAAAACTTTTGGCAATATAGTGTATATTAGATTATTATTATTGATTATTATATGCACCACCATAATTTGGATTTCATATTGACACCAGACTCTTGATAAGGTGCATGTATTCCCACAATAAGTTTCCAATAACTGTGGTAAATGTTGGGTGTGTTGTACTGTGCAAACTACGGCCCTGTTGTCAAGTGAAGAATTGACTATAGGGACTAACGACAACCCTCATGAAAAAAAGCCAGCGAGAAGAACAGTAGTTCTCAGAACAGAGTTTTTATCTCTGAATTTAACGTTTTGAGCACTAACCGCAAACAGGTCAATCGAAAGTTTGTTTAGGGTGAACTGCGTCAGAACTACCACAATAACTTTGTGACTTCCATTGCTTTTACAGCAGGTCAGGCATTCGACAGCAGCCACACTCAGTGAGCAATAAACATATATCTTAGTGAGATGACATTTGTGTAAAGCCACAGTCTGCTGGACATAGATATGACATCAGCAGTCACCCGGGGCAACCAGACCTTTAGACGGGTCAACCTTTCATGCATGCTAAGAATAGAGCAGCTATTACTGAGTATTTCTACTTCATGTTCGATGAACAATTATTTTGTCAAATATGACGTCATAGCTTTTGTGTTATGTACAGGGCAGTAAAAACACAAGCTCTGTTCCTTGCCTACATAGGCAGATGATCTCTTTATATAGGCAGAAACTCTCTTAATGGTCACTCGTTTTGGTGTAATAGTATTTGGTGAAATAGAGCAGGTTAATTTGCGCTTTTTTATTTGCTATTTGTACTCATTTAATTGGCTTCCTTAATGGAAAGATTCTACCTGAAAAAAAAAATATTTAGGCTCAGATTTAGGATATAAGTATTTAAAATGTGTATAAAAATTCCATCCATTTGGATTACACAGATTTAACATAAATAAACTAATAAACTAATGATGCATATTTGTCATTGATACATAAATGAAATTGGTTATATTTACATTTTTCTTTATATAAATAATCATATTTTCAAAATAATTGTTTTCAAATAGCCAAGAATCAGAATTTGACGTTTATTTACAAGTGCACCAAAAAACAACAATCCTCACTGACTGTAAAGGGAAAAAATGTTGCTGCCTTCAATTTGTTTGTTATTTTAAGTACAATAAACTTGGATGTTTAAGTCGTTGCAACTTAAATTACATTAAACTGATTTTGAATGAATAAAAAATTAATAAAATTAATGTATGTATAAATTATCGTAGGTATTAATGTATGTATTAATTATTAGGGAAGTGTGCAAGGTGGTGTATGTGTACATTTATAAGCACCAGTGCTGCCACATGCAGCGATGAAGAAGGTCACTTCTTCACATCACCTCCCCCTCTCTCCAATCCACACACTGTTAGGGAATCTGGACAAGTCATTGACCACAAGATTCTTCCTCACAGGGCAATGTCGGATCTGGAGAGTGTAGGGCTGGAGAGCCAGATACCATTGAGTAACTCGGGCATTGTGGTGTGGATCCATTGTGCGAATTCAGTTTAGAGCCTTATGATTGGGCTCCAGGTCGAATTGCCGTACCAGGCTTCAAGGGACCAGAGACGCTACTTTTCGATGGTTGAGTATCTGGTCTACACGGACACAAGCTTCCTGCCCAGGAACACCACAGGCTTCTCAGCACCGGTATTCCCTTGGGCCAGAACCGCTCCAATCCCTGAGTCGGAGGAATCTACTTGAACCAGGAATCACTGGTTTTGTAACACTGGTTTAGAACACATCTTGTCTTTCAAAGTGTTGAATGCCCTTTCGCAGGCCTCGGTCCACTCCATCAGGTCCGTTCCTGATTTCGTTAATAAGTCTGTTAGCGGTGCTGCAATCGTATCAATGTCCGATATGATTCAGTGGAAGATTTAGGAAGGATCGAACCTCCTTCTTCATCTTTGGCCTAGGACTGTGCCGGATTGCTTCCACCTTGCAAAGCTGTGGTCGCAGTTTGCCATTGCCCAGTTGCTATCCAAGGTTGTTGGTCTCACGCTTTGTCCACTCACACTTTATGACATTTAAGGACAGGCCTGCTGCTCGGATGTTCTCTAGTGTCTGCCTCAGATGGTTCAGGTGGTCTGCCCTGTTTTGGCTGTTGATGACCATGAATAAATGTGGCCCATTAGCCGCTGGAAGGTCGCAGGTGCCCCTTGCAGATCAAAGGGTAGGACAGTAAACTGGTATAGTCCAACGGGTGGTTGGAGGTTTGGAGTTCCAGTACCCCGTACACAGGTCCGGTGTCGTGATCTACTGGGCCTGTCCAATGCTCTCCAACAGGTCTTCAATCTTTGGCATAAGGTAGGTACTATCAAACTTCAACTGGGCATTTAGCTTGTGGAAGTGGAAACAGACACGCAGCGATCTGTCCTTCTTTGGCATGATCACAAGCGGGCTGCTCTATGCTTTCATCATCTCTATCTCTGCCTTCAAAGGGTTCAGTAGTGTTTCTGTCTTATTTGTATTTAGGGTGACCAGACTTCCCAAAAAATTCAGGACAGTGCCGAAATCTAAGCTGTTGTCCCGAAACCGGCCTTAATTGTCCCGAAAATTATACAAAAGCAAAATGTTGGTATAAAACATTAAAAACTGTATGTGGAAGTTGAGTCGTCCTGCAGCCAGCGCCCTCCTCAAGTTGCAGCAGCCGCAGTCACAAGGACATTGAATGTGCAGGCAGCCAGTCTAAAGTTTTTGTTTTTATTACGCGTCAATTTTGCTCTTGACGCACGAATGGTTTCAAAGTGTTCATGCGTATACCTAGATGCAATTTTTTTTGGGGGAGGGGATATGTTTGAGCATTGATGGATTAGACTATAGATTGCATAGACACGTGTTTAAGGATCATATTTTAGACACAAGGAGGGGAGCTGGGAGAGTTTAGAGGTATGTGTTTTGCTTAGAGCTATGTGTGCAATGCAACATTCACTGAGCAGAGATGTTCCACTAATGATGATACTTCAGTTAGGATGTTCTTTACAGGTAAATTAATGTTTCAAGTGATGCAAATGTACCACAAATGTATACACTGAGAAATTGTTTCTTATCTTTGTACCATGTCTAAGCGTTCCATTTTTTAACATAAGCAACATGCTTTTCTACTTTACAATGAAGTTGTAAGTCCTAGAGTGGTGTATATAAGCTCAATATCACTGTACCACCTCAGAGAAACATAAAAGCATGACATGGTGAGAGGACAGAGAAATAGAGATAAGGGGGTCCAAGGAAGAGAAGAACCAAGAAACCATTTAAAGCTGGCATGATGGGGTGAGAGGATATAGAAATGGGGAACAGAAAAATCTGGAATGAAGACCTCCTCGCCTGTAGCCTTATTCCAGAAATGTATAAAATTAATAAATAATAAATCTCTTGGCAAAGATCTGGTGCAGCCTTCGTGATTCAACAATAATGGGGAAAATCATGATTTTCAAATCTACACATAATTTGCAAGGACATCTAAAAAGCGTAACCAAAAAAATTACCCTTTTTACAAATGAAAATATCCCCAAAAAGAGTTTTTCTTTTCAGATTGACTCCATTTTTTCCCCCTCTTCCAGTTCTTTGCAAGGGATTCTGGGATTGACTTTTATATGAAGGACACACGCAGTGCTGCCACTGAATTTGGACAAAATGAGTAATTTTTAAAATTTTGAACAGTCTTCACAGCAAAAAGCACCTGATGATGCCTGAATGCTCTAGAGTAGGTTTTGGATCAGAGCTACAGACTTCTTTAAGATCATGAGCAGCCACGTGTGAGTCTTTAGAGAGAACTCATGAAATCAAACGCCATTTGATGAGTTTGTTTTGGAAATCTGAGCCCAGCAGAAACTCTGGTAGTCTTGGAGTGAGATGAACTATCTCTTTGTTCTTGCTAGTTCGGTAGGTATACAGAGTACCGTCAAATACATTCTCTCCGTCGCCTAATGCGTTTTCCAATCATGGACTGGAGAGCTGCCAGCTATTCCATGGGACCTTTTCCCTTTCGTTTCCGTGAGGCATTTTTTCCAGATGAAGAGATTTATGGAATTGGAGAAACGATGAAGGAAAGTGACATTGTTTCCCAGAGCAAAGCCCCCTTGCCTGTGTTAGTGCCGAGGAATTACCTCGACTTCCAAACAGACTCACTGCCCGCTGCCGACGTCATTAATTCACCATTCAGCCTTGTCATAACAAACTCACTGAATAATACATACAGAGGTGCGGGAAACACATTCTTAAAGCACATCTTTACTGTTATACACAAATGTACAAATACACAGAATGTGCTCTTATGTTCACAAAGGCCACATTTTTAAATAAAATTACAGTAGAAACAGTAATATTGTGAAATATAAAATAACAGTTTTCTATTGTAATATATTTCAAATGTAATTTATTCCTGTGATGGCAGAGCTGAATTGTCTGTATCATTACATATTTTATTGTTAGTATTTCAGCACAATAGCTTACTGTACTGAATGTGTGCGACTGTATGACTTCAGTTTAGTATTTGCTGTTGGCCAGCAAGTTCAAAACTTAAAAAAAAAATTCAAAAAAATGTAAAAAAAATTTTTCACCCTAAATAGTTATCATTATGAAAATTATTTTTACTGTTATTATTGTTATTATTTTAGAGCAACTGAGTTTTACCAGCTTTCAACCAAAGGCATTTAGAGAAAAGATCTAATTTCCATAATATACATATTTGCTTCACTGTAAAAAAAATTTTCAAGATTTGTTATCACAACATTTTTTCTTTTGTCAAATCAACTTAAATAATTTATTTAGTTGAGATAACTTTTTATTTTGAGTTTCTGATGATTAAATCAATCTCCTTCATTGTATTAACTAACTTTTTCCAGTTCAATCAACTTAAAAATTTGGTTAGGTTACTCAGGTTACTCACTTTTATAAGTTAAACCAACAATATATTTTTTTACAGTGAGAAGTGACAGTGTCAAGACAAAGGATGTTTATTGAAATAGCAAAAGCACATTTTATTCACAATGGTATTTCAAAGTGCTCTACATATAGGCATGATATAGGGAAAGAAAAATGAACAAAGTCAATTTCTACATCCATCCGGTCTCCAAAATGCTTGTTCTCTTTAAGAAAATAAAAACGAATGAAATAAAATGCTGAAATTGCAGTGTCTTATAATCTGAGACTGATGATAATGCCAGGTCCCTGGGGCTGTAATTGCTTGATGACACAGCTAAGTAGGTAGATTTAGTTGTCAATTGCATAGTTATGATAAACAATTTTGGAGATGTCCATTATTTGGTCTAGTAGTATTAAACAAGAAAGGTCCTAGGATTGAACCCTGGTGAGCTCCAGTTTCAGCAGTTTCATGTCAGACTGTTACCATCTCACTCGTCTCACTACACAGCATGAAAGGCATGTGGGAGGCACATGGTTATAAATATAAACTAATGTGGAATGTGGAAAATAAATGCTATGTGGCTATAAGGAGAAAGACAAGATAAGCTTTTGAGAGAGGTGTGGTGCTGCTAGAAGACTAAAGATGTGTGTCTCAGGCCTGCTATAAGTGTCTTCTCATTGTTGTGCATGTAACTCTGTTCAGGGTTTTAAACAGACTGGGGGGGAGTCTAGAAGAGAGGGAGAAGGTGATCCTTTTGTCTATGGGATTACGCTCATTAGAGTTAGCAGGTTTGCATTTAGTCACTACCTGCTGCAGAGATAATCTCCCGTACATGCAGGGCAATGGGAAAGTAGGGTAAACCCACAGACAGATGAGGCATGGGGCTGACGGAAAGCCACAGAGTTAATGGAATCTGTCATCAGGGCTCCGGGGAAATATTTCATTTCTCAGAGACATTGCTCTTTTGAAGAGCAAAAGAAAAATCTTTCATTTTAAGATGTAATAGAATTGGAAATGTTCCTGGTATTTTAAGATAAAAGTCTTCTTTCTGCTAAGAAAACATATCGTAACTTTCAAGTCTCCCACCCAGAAAGTCTATTTATTAAAACGGCATATTCACAAACCTTTGGATTTCTAGCATCAGACCATGAAACATGATCACACGACCTCTATGTTTTTTCAGAAACTCGGCCCACCCAGTGAGGGTTAGATGAAGTAATGCGGAGGAAGTAGAATAGATAATATTACAGTTTTGTCACATTTCTCACATCCCTATTTATATTTGCACAATAGTTAATGCAGTTCTCAAAACAATTTGTACAAACTGCAAAACCTAGTTGATAACCTGCAAAAGCGTGTCACTTGCTCAAAGATAGCTCATTCCTCAAAAGCAAGTTTTCATGTCAATGAAAGTGTCAGTGTCATCAAGATGAAAAGTCCTGACACAATTGTTTATGAACAAGATAGTCAAATGGCTTTTGTCATGATTTCATTGTAACAGTTTACTCTGTAAATGTCTTCCAATGTAAAAAAGTCAAATCTTGGTGACACTATACTTGAAAATGCTCAAGACAGCACTATATACACTCACCTAAAGGATTATTAGGAACACCATACTAATACTGTGTTTGACCCCCTTTCGCCTTCAGAACTTCCTTGTAATTCTACGTGGCATTAATTCAACAAGGTGCTGAAAGCAATCTTTAGAAATGTTTGCCCATATTGATAGGATAGCATCTTGCAGTTGATGGAGATTTGTGGGATGCACATCCAGGGCACGAAGCTCCCGTTCCACCACATCCCAAAGATGTTCTATTGGGTTGAGATCTGGTGACTGTGGGGTCCATTTTAGTACAGTGAACTCATTGTCATGTTCAAGAAACCAATTTGATATGATTCAAGCTTTGTGACATGGTGCATAATCCTGCTGAAAGTAGCTATCAGAGGATGAACAATAGATGAATGGTGGCCATAAATGGATGGACATGGTCAGAAACAATGCTCAGGTGGCATTTAAAAGATGTCCAATTGGCACTAAGGGGCTTAAAATGTGCAGAGAAAACATTCCCCACACCATTACACCACCACCACCAGCCTGCACAGTGCTAACAAGGCATGATGGATCCATGTTCTCATTCTGTTACACCAAATTCTGACTCTACCATCTGAATGTCTCAACAGAAATCGAGACTCATCAGACCAGGCAACATTTTTCCAGTCTTCAACTATCCAATTTTAGTGAGCTCTTGCAAATTGTAGCCTCTTTTTCCTATTTGTAGTGGAGATGAGTGGTACCCAGTGCGGTCTTCTGCTGTTGTAGCCCATCCGCCTCAAGGTTGTGCGTGTTGTGGCTTCACAAATGCTTTGCTGCATACCTTGGTTGTAACGAGTGGTTATTTCAGTCAAAGTTGCTCTTCTATCAGCTTGAATCAGTCGGCCCATTCTCCTCTGACCTCTAGCATCAACAAGGCATTTTCACTCACAAGACTGACGCATACTGGATGTTTTTCCCTTTTCACGCCATTCTTTGTAAACCCTAGAAATGGTTGTGCGTGAAAATCCCAGTAACTGAGCAGATTGTGAAATACTCGAGACCGGCCCGTCTGGCACCAACAACCATGCCACGCTCAAAATTGCTTAAATCACCTTTCTTTCCCATTCTGACATTCAGTTTGGAGTTCAGGAGATTGTATTGACCAGGACCACACCCCTAAATGCATTGAAGCAACTGCCATGTTATTGGTTGTTTAGATAATTGCATTAATGTGAAATTGAACAGGTGCTCTTTATACAGTTTTTTACAGTCGCTAGAACACATTTCTCAATACTTTTTCCAAAACTCTTCACACAGTTCTCCTAACCAACTTTCAGCTCAGCACATCAGATCATTTCAAATTCAAAATGTACTAAAACTACCAAAACACTTCATTCATGTCTCAAATCAACACATTCTTCCATAACACTAGCAAAGGTTGACAGCTAACAAACACACTTTGTCACCCACAAAACAATGACCTAAAAACACTATTAACATGTAGCATTATACATTCTCTGTTTATAATTCACTGGAATGAATCAGACATGATGCAGAATGCTTCAATATATTTTATGTCTTTTATTTTTTCCAAAAAAAATACAATAAGTAATTCCAAAATACAATCATTTGTATACACACCATCCACTGACCCAGATACAATAGTAATCTACTCCATTTGGCCACAGGTTCTCATCCACATCACATCTTATGTAATCTAGGGCAATACACATAGGAAAGAATCTTCTGGCTTGCCTGATCCATCCCTGGCAATCTTCTGCTGATATGTCCTGGCGTCCAGCATTCATTCTGTCCAGGAGGGACATTTGATCATGTGGATGGTGGTCATAAACCTTCCACCCCATGAGGAAAATAATTCCTCTATGGGGTTGAGGAATGGAGAGTAAGGTGGGAGGAAAAGCGACACCATTCTGGGATGGGCTGCAGACCACTCTGTGACTGCAAGGGAGAGGTGAAATGCCACATTGTCCCATACAATTATAAATGTTGGTGGATTTCTGCATCCCTTTCCTCACCTAGCACAACCCTTGCATAGAGATCATAAAGAAACGAAAGGAGACGTTCAGTGTTGTATGGCCTAAGTAGTGGTTTGTGTAACAGCAGTCCATCAGTGGATATTGCTGCGCACATTGTGATGTTGGCACCCCTCTGGCCCGGGATATCCACTGTGGCTCTCTTCCCAATCACATTCCTTTCTCGTTGCCGTCTTTTGGCCAGGTTGAAAGCCGCCTCATCCACAAAGATGAAAATGTGGGGTGTTTGCCTGCCTTCAATCTCCATGACTCTCAAATCCACAAGGCAACATAAGCTGTTACAGTAGTAAACATTACCTAAAAAAATGTCTTTGTGTGTGTTTTGTTCAAAAACAGTTCTGTATTTTATTGTGATCTTACCTGGACATATTGGTTCCTGTGTTGCTTGACATGTTCAGAGTTCCTCTCAAAAGGCACAGTGTACAACTGTTTCATCGTTACCTGATATTTTTTCAGAACTCTAGAAATAGGTGTTATGCTTACACTGTGAATATTTGCAAAAGTCTGTGAATATTTGACATAAAAGTCTCAAATCTCAGTGACTTTTATGTCATTGTTTCTGCCATTGTTTTCAGTTTCCTGCACATCAGTGAGCATCCTTCTTCTCCCACCTGTTTGAGGTAACCGTTGAGATCCTAAGCAGAAATGCTAAAGCAATCACACACAAGTCTATTTACTTCTGTAATGTGCAACTCAGTCAAATGCCCTTGCAGAATACAAGTTACCTGTTGGTTTGCCGGAAAACTTTAACAATAGATGCCACTGTTGGGCTGCACTCTCTGACCAGCCTCTCTCATTGAGAGACCATGATTTACTACATGATCAATTACTGTACAGTAGCTCTGATCTCATCTGAGACTACAGCTCTTGGTCCTTCTCTTATTCTTCTTCCACCACGCATACATATTCCTCCCAGCCCCTCTTCTTCCTCTTTCAGACACTTCTCTGTTTCTGGCTGGGTCCATGTTTACATCAGCAATACAAAACCCTTCAGCAGTTGTCTCCTTTTGTTATGACATTTAAAGAGTAACACCTGTGTAGATGTTCATGAGCTGTGGTTGGTCCAATTGTCCACTTATTTTATAGCATTTGAACATGAGTTTAACAGTTCTGAAATCAGTATGTAAGCATGTGCACATTGGCCTGTGGTACACAGAGTTTTGGCGGTTGTTGTGTCGAAGTGAGAAAATAATTAATGTAATTTAAAAGATGAAGTCATTGAATGCATTTCATGCCAAAGCAATGATAATTGATCCACAGTTTAGCCCACATATACTTCTGTTGTGCTCACTGTGTGAAGAGTTGAAAAAGTGACCAAAGTATTGAGAAATGTGTCCTAATGAACAACAAAATTTAATTTAAGATAAAAAGATAAAGATACAGATCAAACAGATTTTAACAACTGAGTTCAACATTTGTGTATGTGATGACTCAAGCAATGACATGAGGACTATTCAGAAGTAGGCCTATAGTTAATTTTGACTGACATGACATAGGCAAATGATAATGTTATAAAACAGCAGAGAGTTGAATGAAAGCAATTGATGCATGTCCAAAAGAATTTGCAATTTGTTGGAAGGAATGAGAAACTGCTACAATGATGTGCACAAATGACTAAATGTTGTGGAGGTTGAACTAACTGTTGTGCAAATGTAAATAGTGATGTGAGAAATGCACCAAAGCTGTATTGCAAAAATAGCAGAAGAACCAGTGATGAGAGTAAAGTGTGGTCAAGTGTTCTAACCGCTTGTGCTGTTCCTGGATGTGTCATTCAACAGATCTCTTTTCATTTTAGTCTGATCTGAACCCAAAAAACACACTTTACTTCACAATGAATAAATTATGAAATGAATGAATGATGATGGATGAATGATGATTATGAATGATAATGAATCAATGGATGTATGAATCTTGACAATGGTGATAATAAAGACCGAAATAATGAATGGATGAAAGAAAAAGACCAAATGAATGACAGAATTAATTAATTAATTAAATGATCAAATGGATGAATGAAATAAAACAAATGGTAAGTTTGATCTCTTTGAGAGTGTGAGTAATCATTTATTCACTGTGAAAAAGTGCAAGGCAATTCTGCGTAGACGTTTAAGGGTCTGTTAAAATCCCCAGCCCAAATTATGAGCATGAGTGAAATGATGCTTGCTTTTGCACTAATGAGAATGAGAATGAAACCGTTTGTGGATTATAAGTCTTCCTCTTTCCCTCTTTATCAACAGCCATCGATCAGACATAGCGAAGCCCAGACAGCCACTGCTTTAATAAGGTCATTTCTGCATGTGGAGGAGGAACATGGTCCATCTCACTCTCTGAGAGGTTTGCACAGACACAGAGTGAGTCACTCCACTAAATGTCATCTAGGTTTACATCCGTGCTTGTATGTAGAGAAGAACGGAGTAGAGGAGTGGTGTTGGGTGTAACCAAATGTTTATAATAGGCGTATGTGACTTATGCAATGAGCTTTAGCCAGCAGCATCAAACAAACATGACACATTCCTTCACACCTCAGTATCCACTAGAATGCCCTTAGCAAATAAAATACCATGTTGATGACATTAATTAAAATGGATTCATTCAAACAGTGCATGATTGTTTTTACTCATAAACGTTTTTAGAAAATGTTACAGCTGTGAAACCATTTAATAATGCCTATGAACTGAGTAAATGCATTTTGTTTTTAAAAGAAGGTGGTTCTGAATAAGTAAGTTTAGTGCTGAATATATGGATTGCAATTTAACAAAAACATTAAGGAAGCATTTATTATTTGTTCGTCAAATGCTAATGAAATGCTTTTATAAAACTGTTGGATTTTCCAAATATACATAGTTTGGTATTGTTTTATTGCAGTATTTTGACCCAGTATTTAGATTGTATTTAAATGCTTTATACATGAATGATTGCATTTAGTTCACATATGGTATTTCAAAGGAAATGATTCTTTCTTGGTAGTATTGTAGTATTTTAGAGACCGGTCTTGAGACCACGCTTTTGATCTCGGTCTTGTCTCGGTCTCGGACATTGAGGACTCAGGATTTTTGTGTGAAAATATCACTAATTTGCCAGTATATTGACACATTTTTTGTTAACATCCTTGCTTTTATTGTATATAAACGTGTAGACGTGACTCATTGGGCAATGCTAATAATGAATTTTTATTACCACTGCCTGTCACCCATGTATTTATGTTCATGTATTGTTAATAAAAGGAGGAGAAAGTGAAGACTTGTTTTACATTCTGTACTAAATGATGGAAGTCACCCAGGAGTGTTGAATAAAGATGGTTTATTTCAGCTTTGAGTGTTAAATATCTCTGTTTTTATGGGAATGTGGATCTTTCAGATCAATCTGAGAAGATTTCAGATCAATCTCTTTTGATCATGTTTCACATTTTATTGTGTCATGTAGTGTGGGGCACTGGTCTTGGTCTTGTCTCGGTCTCGCCCTCCCTCGGTCTTGTCTTGGTCTCGGCCCCTAAAGGTCTTGGTCTTGTCTCAGTCTCTGTCTAGGTCTTGCCCTCCCTCGGTCTTGGTCTTGTCTTGTCTCGGCCCCTAAAAATCTTGGTCTTGTCTCAGTCTCGCCCTCCCTCGGTCTTGGTCTTGTCTTGGTCTCGGCCTCTAAAAGTCTTGGTCTTGTCTCGAGTCTCGCCCTCCTTCGGTCTTGGTCTTATCTTGGTCTCGGCCTCTAAATGTCTTGGTCTTGTCTCGGTCTCGCCCTCCCTCGTACTTGGTCTTGGCCCCTAAAAGTCTTGGTCTTGTCTCAGTCTTGCCCTCCCTCGTTCTTGGTCTTGTCTTGGTCTCGGCCCCTAAAAGTTTTGGTCTTGTCTCGGTCTCGCCCTCCCTCAGTCTTCGGTCTTGGTCTCGGCCCCTAATAGTTTTGGTCTTGTCTCGGTCTCACCCTCCCTCGGTCTTGTCTTGGTCTCAGCCCCTAAAAGTCTTGATCTTGTCTCAGTCTCGCCCTCCCTCGGTCTTGTCTTGGTCTCAGCCACTAAAAGTCTTGGTCTTGTCTCGATCTCGCCCTCCCTCGGTCTTGGTCTTGTCTTGGTCTCGGCCCCTAAAAGTCCTGGTCTTGTCTCGGTCTCACCCTCCCTCGGTCTTGTCTTGGTCTCAGCCCCTAAAAGTCTTGATCTTGTCTCAGTCTCGCCCTCCCTCGGTCTTGTCTTGGTCTGTGCCCCTTAAAGTCTTGGTCTTGTCACGGTCTCAGCCCTCCCTCGGTCTTGGTCTTGTCTTGGTCTCAGCTCCTTAATGTCTTGGTCTTGTTTCGGTCTCGCCCTCCTTCGATCTTGGTCTTGTCTTGGTCTCTGCCCCTAAAAGTCTTGGTCTTGTCTCGGTCTCACCCTCCCTCGGTCTTTTCTTGGTCTCAGCCACTAAAAGTCTTGGTCTTGTCTCGATCTCGCCCTCCCTCGGTCTTGGTCTTGTCTTAGTCTCGGCCTCTAAAAGTCTTGGTCTTGTCTCGGTCTCGCCCTCCCTCTGTCTTGTCTTGGTCTCGGCCCCTAAAAGTCTTGGTCTTGTCTCAGTCTTGATACACTCTGGTCTTGGTCTCTGGTTAGGTGGTCTTGACTACAACACTATTCCTTGGTACATTTGTAGTTTCTAAAAAGGTTCTCTTTAAGAAATGTCAGTCAAGTTGTCCACAATATAGTGTTAATTTGAAGGTATTTTCCACAATGTCTATTTCATAGGTCTTTTATCTGCTTTGGGTTGTGTTTTAGAGTTAAAGAACATGTAGGTAAAAATGAATAATGTCCTGACAGAAAATTACCAGTGCCATAATATAGATCCAGCAAGAAAAAAAAAAACTAATCTTTAGCACAAATCCTCAGAGAAAAACACACAATTAAAAGAGACAAATGAATGGTTTGATTTGTGTTGATCATTTCTACACACTCGCCTTTTTCCTTCCTACTGAGATTTTCAATGAATATTCAATGAATCACCTGTAACATTACCTATAACATTAACATTATTGTAAGTGTGGAGTCCCATAGAAGAACATTCAGTAGTTCTGCTAAACCCACCTAGGTTTGGAAAGAGGCAGCGAATGTGTCTCTTTATATGAGGCAGTACAAAGAATGCCTAGAAAATGTTTTTTTTTGTGTGTGTGTGAATATGTGAACAAAAAGAAGAACAAAGGTTTTAAGAAGAAAATAAATGGGTTATGCTCAAGTTCCAAATATTTGTATTATCTCCTTCCAAGTATTTTCTTCTTTTCCTTTTACAGTTGGGATCTGTCCGTATCTTTAAACATGTGCATCATAAAAGCATTCTTCCCACTAACCTTTACAAACATATGGGCACGATTCCAAAACCTAAGTGAGCTTCCTACATAGGTTGTATTTTATGGAATCATAGCAACACTCCTAAAAGGAAGGCTGTTCCAAAGTCTAAAATTATGGCATCTTATAAGAGACTTCATTGTGATAAATCCAACCACAGTGGCAGACAGAGCAAGAAAGATTTTTTTCCTTACTTCCTTCCTATCATTTCTTACAAAAATACATACAATAACGTCAAACTCTGTGAGTCAAGTAAGTGAGTTGCTGCTTATGCAGAGCATTTGATAACAGTTTGTTAAGTTGCACTCCTAAACATTAAAGGGATACTTCACCTCTGGAAAGATGAATGTGTATTAAAAATGGGTCATTTATGTAGAAGAAATGTGAAATTATTTTTGAGTTTGGAGCTTTCTAGACTGAAAAACGGTTTCTTGGCTTATTTGGATGAAAGACAATAACTCCCAGAATGCACTTGCTTCGTTCGCCTAGGAGGCCACACCTACCGGTAACAGAGCGCAGTAGTTAAACATATAGGATATGTCTTGTATACTAGTGAGTCTCCGTGATGAGTCTGCCCGAAAATGTGTTTCGAGATCGCCCAAAATGTCCGGGATTCGGCTTTTGCGTTCTACAGTCGCCATTCATCATGTTTACTGTGGCGAGCGGGACGAGTGAGGGCTGCGGGAGAACAGCGCGAAGCCGGTGGCGTTATTACTGATGAGCGACACCTGTGAGACGCACCGGTCTCGTATCTCTTACGGAGGAGTGGGAATTTTCTTAGCAAAGTTAAAACGCACATCAATCAATCACTTATTTAGTGTTCATGTAAACACTACAGATTCACCAATCAGAATGAATTCAGTTAGATTGAAAAAAAGGTGTGCATGTAAACAATGAATGGCGACTGCAGAAAGCAAAAGCTGAATCAAGGACATCGACGGCTGGACATGTCCATGAAAAAAAGAGGATTGTAACCCCTACTACTCAGCTTTCTCCACAGAACAAGATTCTGCTAGCTTCAGCTTCCAAAAGAAGATGGCCGACACTATGTGTTCATTCTGTGAGTGAGATCGCCCTCTATCCAGGCGGGTTGAGACATGCGGGACAGACCCGAACTACTGACTGTAGTCTTTAACCTCAGGACAAAAAAATCCTCTGATGACGCAATATGACAATTTTTACTTAATCAGAGTATTTCTTTTCCAGACAAAAAAAATACATAAATACTATCGTCTCAGAGGTTAAATGAGGTGGAAAGCGCGGTAATTCGAAAATGCTACAGGTTTTCTATTAATACAAAGTTCATTAAGGGGGTTTTCCCAGAGATGCCATTAAAGAACCATTTTTTGTCCCCAAAGAAATTTTCAATTAATAATTCTTAAACTAATCATTTTTAATAACTTTTTAATTATCTGAAGAACCTTTTTTACTCTAAAGAACCTTCTGTGCTGAAAGGTTCAGTGGACAGTAAAGCAGATCGCTTGTGTTGTAAATACATTATTGCACAGGAGGAAGTTACTGGTGGCATCAGATAAACACTTGAGAAATAAAATGACACTGGGTCTTTTAATAACCGTTATCCACTCACTTCCGGCACACAATGTAACTTAAAGTGTGGAGTTAGAGATCTGAGACGATGAAGTGTGTATATGAACAGACAGTACCTGAAGTTCAGAAGAGGAAGTTTGACTAATACAGGATTACAAACTCAGTACTCAGTTGAAGATGTAGAGCGCCACCAGCAGGCCCAACCCTGCCAGCAAAGCTCATTTAGATCCTGTTAGTCAAACACAAAATAACAACTAAATGGACTTGAAATTCTGATTTATGTGACATCATTATATTTTATGGTCAGGAAGCAAATGACTGAGTAATACAAGAGACATACAACTACTAATCTATGTGTGAGATCACTTGATTTCGCCATGCAATTGACCAATTACACTGTTTACGTAACACATTGAGAATGCTTTAGTCTTGATCATTGAATGTGTATGATACTTGACACAGCTAAATGACCTTGACCTGCAGTTAGAAAATAAATCAGTTGCATTTTCTATGAACGTACATCAATCACATATTGGATAACTAAAACTAAAAAAAAGTAACACTTTTGCTATTTCAAGTCAAATAAACATTAACTGAAATAAATAAAATATAAAAAAATTATGTTCTGAAATAAATAAATACATGAAACTTAATAATTTCAAATCAATTAGACATATAAAAACATAAAAATTACAATAATTTTAATAATAAAACTATAATGGTACTTTAAAATACCAAACATGCACAAATCAAACATACAGTAGATAAGGTAATTGTAGAAATGAAATTAATATTTGACTAGACAGTATTGATAATGTGCAGTGGAACCTCTTTTATTTAATCAAACAAGCAAGTTTACATTTACACACATTTAGAATAAACATTTGGTATTTTGACACCACCATGGCCAAACAATGCATTAAACATGCACGCAAGTCGATCGGTCCTCGAGGTTAATTTTTGGCAAAAACTAAAACATCTCTTGGTTTGTTAACAGTTCAGGAGGGTTGATTTGAGCTGGCTTATATCATGTTTTATTATCAGAAACAGATGTTATATTAAAGCTTTCTCTGGCAATTTCTCTCCTTCCACACCTCTGACTACATTTTGTTTAATTTTTTTTCTACTTTTTTTTTTTTACTTTTTTTTAACTTTCCTGAGTGTGGAAGCTACTACAGTTGCTCAGTTGTACTTGTACCACTGATATGGACGTTGTTTATGATCTATGCACAGTATTTTAATTAAAAATGCAGTAAGAGGAGCCTGGAGCCACTATTTGCGGGCTGGATGTTTGAGAAGCAGACTCTGCATTACTGTTAAACGCTTGACTGTCAGTTTTGTGGACATAGCTGTTTCTGTGGAGCTTCGTAATTGATTGTTTGACAGCTGTTTTTTTTTTCTTATTCCAATTTGAGAAACTAGCATGGAATTCCTCTCACAGGACCAGCTGGCGGGTTTTACAAATAAAACTCCAGACCCAGATAAAAAGTCTCGATCAACACATCAGCTTTCCAGCAGTATTCCAGCTCACATAGACAAATTCATATAGACATTTTTAGGTGATCTATAAAGATGTTCAATGCAATTATCATTTATATGAGTACAGTTCCTCAATTCATCATTTCAGTCTCCTGTGATTATTCAAAAAGTTATTCAAACAGGAGAGAACCTCACTGAGAATAAAATCTCTTTTATAAAAGAGCAAATAAAAAAGACACTAAATGATTTTAGGCTCAATTTCATTTGGAAGATACAACATGTTTAATAGTTAGTTTAGTTCTGTGAGGTACATGAAGATTGTAATGGTAACACATTGCAATAAGGTTGTGTTTGTTCAAATTAGGCAACTACGTTAGTAAACACAAACTAACAATATCAAATACTTCTAAATAATGTATTAATCTTAGCTAGAGTTAACTTTAACATTTATCAATACGTTAATCATATGTGACTCTGGACCACAAAAGCAGTCTTATGTGTCCATGTTTTAAAAATCTGAATAAATAAGCTTTCCATTGATGTATTGTTTTTTTAGGATAGGACCATATTTGGCCGAGATTGAAATCTGGAATCTGAGGGTGCAAAAAATAAATTGCAAAAAAATATTGAGAAAATCACCTTTAAAGGTTTACATTTCTATTGGTGATCGTGCTGCATCCACTTACAAAAATAAAATGTTTATATATTTAAGGTAGGAAATTTAATAAATATCTTCATGGACCATGAGCTTAATTTCCTAATGATTTTTGGCATAAAAGAAAAATTGATAATTTTGACCCACACAGTGTTTTGTTGCCACAAATAAACCTGTGTGACTTCACTTGTGACTGTTTTCTATGGTACAGGGTCACATATAAAAAGTCTGTTGATCTAACATGAGCAAACAATGAACAGTTTTAGCATGGGCATCGGCTATTTGCACTAAGTGAAAATAGCTATAGATTCTATTTACAGAATGTAAAAATAGCAGTATTTTCTTTGCAAGAATGTATGTAAATAGTCAGATATGTGTAAACAGTGCCGACAAGGTTCGGCGTTAGTGTAACTAGACATTCCGTAGGTATTTTAGTAACTAAAGTTAATAAAGGTTCATTAATAGTATAACAAATTAATTGCTCACTGTTTTTGTTAGTTAACTACCATTAATTAATGGGACCTTATTGTAAAGTGTTACCAAACAGCTTTAAAGTTTTATTGTCTAGTGTAAAAAATGTTTTCCTAATTTGACATTTTCTCTGTAATAAATAGATAAAAAGAACTGCTGTCTCCAATACTGTGGTTGATTTACCACCATAAAGCATTTTAAATTGTTAAGTTGGCAACACTTTACAATAAGATTTCACTATAGTTAACATTAGTTAAGAATGAACAATACTCAACATTTTCTAATACATTATTAAAACCAAAAGTTGTATTTGTTAACATCATGCAACAACTGTTGGAATATGAGACAGTTGGAGGAGACTGTTGGAGTGGTCATCTAATTGATTCCTTGGAGAAGGTTCATACAGTGGACCAGATGGAGCCAATGGTGATGATGGGGACAGTGGTGTGGGAAGGTGACAGGATGGGACTGGATCATCTAATGAATTCCTTGGAGCGAGTTCAGGGGTGGGGTCAAGGGTGGGAGCAGGCTCCTTGACTGTCTAAGTCAGTGATCTCAAACTCAATTCCTGGAGGGCCACAGCTCTGCACAGTTTTGCTCCAACCCTAATCAAACACACTTGATCCAGCTAATCAAGGTCTTCAGGATTACCAGAAACTTCCAAGAAGGTTTGAGTTGTAGCCGGTTGGAGCCAAACTGTGCAGAGCTGTGGCCTCCAGGAACTGAATTGAGACCACTGGTTGAAGTAGAGGACTGCCCCCATGGCCAGCGCAGTCTCATCCCAATTCGTCATATAACTGACGTATTATAAAAAGTCGTATAAAAAGTCGTATATTGACGAATGGTCAAAAGACGTCCCAAAACGTCTTTTGACCATTCGTGAATATGCGACTTTTTTAGGGCCCCCTTAAACGTTGGTAGATGGCGTTATGGGATCCTAACTCTACCCCAACCTGACCTAAACCTAACCCTAATCCCAACTCATCACCTAACTGACATTAAAGGTAAAGCGTCAGTTGTATGACGACCCGGGATCGTCATCTACCGACGTTTGAGGGGGCCCTAAAAGTTCGGAAATTGACGAATGGTCAAAAGACGTCCCAAAACGTCAGTTATATGACGAATTGGGATGAGACTGTGTTACCATGGCACAGACGCCAGGATGGACCTGGCATGAGGCTCTGGCCTTGGGGAAGATATGGTTTCTGGCTCTAAATATACTCTTATATGCAAAACTGTTGGCCCTCAAACGTGATTGCAAATCTCACTGAATGATTCATTAGTGAATTGGACTGATCCGATTGCATCAACAGGTGTGTTTAACACAGTCTCATCCCAAGAAATCATATAACTCACGTCTTGGGACGTCTTTTGACCATACGTGCAATATCCGCCTTTTAGGGTACCCTTAAATGTCGGTTATATGGCGTTTCTGGGACGTCATACAACTGACGCTTTACCTTTATTGTCAGTTAGGTGACGCGGGGTAGGTTTAGGGGTAGGTTTAGGTCTAGGGTAGAGTTAGGATCCGATAACATCATCTGAAAGACGTTTAAGGGTACCCTAAAAGGCGGATATTGACGTATGGTCAAAAGACGTCCCAAGACGTCAGTTATATGACGTCTTAGGATGAGACTGCGCTGGTGTGTTTCATCCCTTCGTCTTTTAGTACTTTATACTTTTAATACTAAAGTACATCAAAAATCTTTGTACTTTTGTACTTTTGCTCAAACTAATTTGAAAAGGAGTACTTAATACTGGAGTCACATTTTATTGGGGTATTCGCACTTACTCAAGTATTTGATTTGTGTTCTTCATTCACCACTAACCTAGCCTGGCTAACGCCAGACCACGTATCATTCTCAATTAAACCACATGTTCATTTTCTCGTATTTGGTTTACGAATGCCCAGAGCTGTATTATTGGGTGCTATGAATGTCTATCATATGTGCCTGTTCAGCAGCTCATAGCCAATATGGTTCAATGATACCAGTTGGCGTATGTAGAGCGACAGAAAATTAGACGATGAAGACGACGATCGGGTCTAGAGATTTATCTATACACAAAACGTGTTTCTCAATGTCAAGGATACTTCCTTGGCAGGACGGGTCCTTCCAAGTCATTTCCTTCAGAGGCTAGACGAGGCTCCTCTTTAGCATTCGGAGAACACGTAAATGGAACAGGCTAGCAAGTGCACGTCATTGCGTCATTACATCAGTGAAAGGTCCGCTTTCGGCGCTGCAAAAATGGTAGTGCTACTGGTTTGGTTGCTGTACCGCACTGTTTAAACACACTTGACAGTCCTTATTTTGTCTTGTCAGTCCTCATAGAAATAAATAAATAAAAGTAATGGATAATGTATAGTGAGACGATTGTTATAGCGCATACAACCCTGCAAACTCTAACGCAGAAGTGGTATTGGGATCAGCCTGAAGGGGTTGTATTCGCTGCAACAACCATCTCGCTATACATTTTCCCACTTATAACATGGCTACCTACCAAATAAATCAATAATTTGACACAAAATATTGATTTAAAAAGGATTTTATTAATTTAAAAATGATTATATTACCGGAGTGAACAACTGTGTGCATAGCAACACGATCTAGCTTTTAAAACACATGAAATGGTAAAATATGTGATCAACAAAAAAAGGGTAACAATTAAAAAAATGAAATAAAAATTTAAAAACTGAAACACCAGTAAAAGGGAACAGCTTTAAATCCCCCTCTGCAAATCAGTTAAGCCGAATATGTTTAATGTCAAACGTTAGGCTGTATCAAAAGGTAACTTTGCGTCCCGCTCTCATGATGGGTCCATATAAAGAAACTACTTCCGTGTGTCGCATATACGTCGTCATCGATCTTGCCGCTTCCTCTCCGTTCTGTGATTGGTTCCCTATCTCGGGAAAATTTGGTTCATGGTGTCCGCGAATAAAATAACATTTTGGGAAAGTTGTCAGTTTTTCTTTTCTTACAAGATGCATCTTACATGGATGTCATATAAAGATATGGTAGCTTTTAAAAGTTTAGCTACATCTCTAACAGACCTCTAGAGCGGTAGTTCACAAACGTTTGTAATGAGACAACAGAAACTAATCACTAAATAAGGCTAACACAACCAGTTTATTCATTGCATGAGTTATGAGTTGATTAATGAGTCAATTCACATAGTGTTGATGCTTTTTGTAAACTGTTCTAGTTGTTTTCATTTGTGTACCATAGTTTGAGATCTATATTAGTTTCAGTTACACAGCTTGTAGGTTTATGAAGCCTCACTAAGGCTCTTCTGTGTGTAATTTTCCATGTGCTCCTCGGAAAATCAGCCATCTCCGTCTGGAAAGGACTCCCAGCTGTACTTATCTCAGGTCTATAGTAGCAATTATCACCTTCCATCATTACTAGGCGGCAAACCCTCAACACAGATGCCCACAGCTGTGAACAGGTGAATAAATCTCAGTGAGTGACAAATGCTCGGGATGACAGTTTATTGAGACGCTTGCGATTCCTCCGCTCTTGTTCGTAGCCTAGTCCTCATAACCGTTTAATCTGGCCAAGAATGCTACCAATATATGTTTCTAAGGAGCTACAATAAACCTTAGTCAGGTGCCATATTGAATTTAACGCATATGAAAACGAGGCTGTGAGGGATAGACTTACAGTCCTTACAATGGCACACACTGTGCAAAGGTCCTAGATCACGTAATTTTCACAACACAGAGTTTTAAACAACAGTTCAATCGATTGAACTCACTGCTATTCTTTCCCTACAGCCTCAAAATCATTCCTGTCAAAAATTAACCAGACAGCAACATAGTGTCGTCCCACATCTGGTACGCATTGAATTCACATGTACCAGATGTGGCCCTGATGTGGGCCGACACTATGTTGGTGTCTGGGGACTAAGATCTATGGAGAAAACTGTTGATGAGTGTTAATTTAAATATAATATTTTTATTTTATTTTTGTTGCAATTTACATGTCTTTCAGATAATTTGTTCTTCAGGTCTTCAATTATCAGTATGCATGGCTATTTTTGAAATGTTATGCATATGAAAAACAGTACATTTTGGAGTAGGAAAAAGTTAAAGTTAAAGTTTAAAATGAATGGACTGTTTAACCACTTTTTAATCACATATTAATTGCAATTAACTCAAATGGGTAAGGCTTTAGATTACAGCCCGGAAAGTACTGTGTAATTAAGAGGAATTTACAGTGCAATGTTCTGTAGTTATAGTGTACCTATAAAGTACTTACATGTAAATATAAGGGAACAATACGTAAAATTTGGGGAATAAAGAGGTAACAACCATATAATTAAAAATATTTATACTCTAAGTATTATTGAACTAAGGGGTACTTATTCTACTATTGAGATACAACAATCTTACATTTGGGAGCAATTTAGCAAGAACATTCACTGCATACCTTTTTGTTGCAATTGTGTATCAAAAAGAATGGGTGTAGAATTGTGTAGATAAAAGATTGTGTGTATGCATTTTTATTGTACATTCTTATTGTACCCAGTAACTACATGGAACAAGAGGGTAACAAACACCCCTTTAATTTACAGCCCGCAGTGTCACACTTACCCTGTAACTACATGGAACAAGAGGGTAACAAACACCCTTTAATTTACAGCCCGCAGTGTCACACTTACCCTGTAACTACATGGAACAAGAGTATCTTTCCCCAATATTTAAGCAAAAGTTGTGATAGTTTTCGTTTTCAGTGCATTTTTGTTAAAAAGATTACTTTTTAAATGCTTAGATACCCTGTCATGTTTAAAAAGCCTATACAGGATGCACTGGTTCACCATTATTTCAAAAACAAGTAGCCGATTAGTGAAAGTAATTGATTAAGTGAAAGCCGATTACATTATAAATAATTTTTTTAATTCTCCTGGTTGTTACCCCTTTATCCCCAAACTTAAAATATTATTTCCTTATACTTATATTGTAAGTACGTTATAGGTAGACTATAATAAGGAAGGTTACGCTGTAAAATCACTTTAATTATGCAGTACTTTCCGGGCTGTAATCTAAAGCGTTATAATGCAAATGCATTATAGTTTAAATGCTCACATTTTTTGGTAGCCCTGTTTGTGTTAAATAGAGTGTACTTTCACCTGTGCCATTAATATGTTTATAAGCAACTGAAAAAAGCACAAATGTCACAGCATGTCAAAACATCTCAAGGACCCAAAAACCCCTAGACCCCAGAGGGTTAACTACAACTTTACATGCAATTTCATAATATTCAAGTGCACATTTAATATAAAGCACACTTCTTTTCACAAGGGTATCAATGGAAACACATGCATAATTGTGTAGTTTCAGCATCTATCAGACAAAAAAAAAAAATCATTCAAATAATGGTGGCAAAAAAAGTTTGTGATCAGAGCATGTCTAAAAGTACTGATAATTTCCCAGATGTAACTTGACAAACTTTGGCAAATTCAGTGTGTTTAATTCTTCCTGCTGATTGTTACCTTGTAAACATGGCAAAAAGACTGATAAAACACTTGTGTGGCTTTCCTCCTGCAAGTTGTGTTGGACCAGCCAATCAGATTAGATCTTGCCACAATGAAAAAGTACATTCCAGATGCGTGAGAATAGAGAGTCAGGAAACGGGCTCTGGGAGGTCCAATAGCAGCTGTCAGAGGCTGATACTAAATGTGACAAGACGGGCCAGGAACATGAGCGGATGGTCTGGTCAGTTTTGGCCTTTTGCAGCAGGTTAACTATATGTATTTAATCTTTGGTTAAAGATGAGCATATTAAAATGAGTTGCTGCTGGAGTCATCTACACTGACATACCTGACTAAAATGAAAGAGCTCAGCTCTATTGAGAGCATGTGTGAGGTTGTTTGTTTGTGTGCGTGTGTGTGTGCTGTGTGATGCTGGGAGAGAAAGTGAGAGAAGGAATGAGATCCGAAGCAAATTCTTTTCTAACAGCTTTGCATGATTGTGTAGCCAAAAAGAGATAAAAAAAAAACTATTTCATCATCTTTTAAAGACCTTTGAGTTTCATCCACATATCTCTCTATGCCAGATGGAGGGCTGAAGCTCTGGATGTTTGAACACTGATCTTATTTATCTGCCCTTACTCCACAAAAGGATTTATGCAGCCTGTTAGCATTGACAGTGTTACACTGCATTCATGTTAGGGGCATCACAAAAAGGAACCCGTTGTGTAAAAGAAATACACTTCAACAACAGCATACATTTAAAGGGTACATATCATGCTATATATGATTTATATGAATTTTTTCATATAAATCATACATTTGTGGTCTATATAAAGCATAACTGCATTTCTTTGGTTCTGAATTCCTCATTATTATAGCTCCACAGGCCCCTATTCTACCCCTTTTCTGATGTGCGTCTATGAGCAACTCGTTTTAAAGCGGCCCCTTTAAATAAAAAGGAGATGTGTCATACCCGCCCACTCTCCAGGTCGCTGAGTTCAACTCCCCCGATTAGAGATACACTATAGCTTCAAAGAACATTTTTATTCACACGTTAAAGGGCGGGTTTACTGCGATTTCACTTTTTTCATTTTAAATAGTGTGTAATGTTGCTGTTGGTGCATGAACAGTATCTGCAAAGTTGCAGCACTAAAAGTTTAGTGTAAGTAGAGATATCGTCTTTTAAAAATCAGGAAGTAAAATTGCCTACTCGTTTTGGACTACAGCTGGGTTATGGTACGTCACCGAACCCACGCATTTGCATCAACCACTCCTCTCCGGAATATGCAGGAAAGGGCATGCGTCGAGTGAGTTGTGTTCACACAGCTGTCAGGTCTTCTGTGTTCGGGCTTCCACGGACACTATACTTCGTCAACAATGGATACAATTTGTGTTTGATTATATTCCTGAAAGTGCCGATCGTAATCTAGCTCTCTGTGCTGCGCATTTACGAGAGACAGCTTCCAGAATCTCCACGAGTTCAACACTGGAATTAACGTAAACAAGAAACTGTTTCTAAATCATGATTCATGAAGCAGATCCAACTTTAAAACCAGAGTTAGCAGTTGTTGGGCCACAACCTTTAAGTAGGCTAAGACTTTATCATTTTAAATGTACTTGCATGTATAATTCCTAACGTAGCGTTGTGTTTTTTTTTTTTCAAATGCCAGTGCTGGCTTTGTAGGCTTTATGGGCTACTAGTTAGGCTATTTTGTGTATACGGCAAACGCGTACAAACATTATGGACCTGAATTTTGTATAAGTACTAATGTTGTAAATGTATTTTTCATATATATATGCTTTATGACTTTATTTTCGAATTTGATCAAGAACGTAAACCTGCCAACGCTGTTTGTGTTTAACATTAGTAGCCAGTCAGTTGCTATCGTTGCCAGTCAGATGCTATTGTGTAAAACAAACGTGTATAAAGTAAAAAAATGAAGCAAATTATCATTCAGAAACCTTTATTAAGGGCCGTGTGTGGTGAGGTTCTGCTTGACTCGATCCAGCGCGGCTTTCTCTGTCTGATTCTGCCTCAGTGATACTGCAGTCTCGACATCATTATTTACGTGTATCCACCGTCTATGTTATCCACATTTGGCATGCCCGCCCGCTTCGCCGCGTAAAGGTCATGGGCGTTAATCTTCCGGACAACGTGAGCTACAGTTTAGCCAATCACAACACACCGGCCCAAACGAACCAATCTGAGCTCGCTACGTGGTTATGAGGGAGTGTTTTCATAGACTCAGGAAGTGAACCGCTCGTTCAGGGGACAGAGGAGAGCGCGGCTGACAATAAAGGTGAAATTTATGAAAAATAAGACTTTTAAAAAAGAAAAACCACGGATACATGTTATATTGCACCCCATAAACACAATAATGCAAAGAAAAAGAGCAGTAAACCCGCCCTTTAACAAAATGTCAACAACAAAAGACTTGTCCATTAAGCCTTACATGTTCGAGCCAGAGCGAGCGATTTAAAAAAAGACGACAACGAACCTGCAGAACAACATCTTCATATAATAATAATAATAATAATATGTTTATTTTCTATAGCACCTTTCAAGAACCCAAGGTCGCTTCACAATGTAATACAAAAAAACAAAATAGCAAACAAACAACGAGCAAACAAATACAAAGGGCTTCTGCTTACGAGAGACAAAACAGATGGAAACAAGCATACACTGGTTTGCATGAAAAGGAGATATTGCATTATTTATCAAAATATGCTATTATGATAAAGTATGTAGCAGATAGAGTTGGAAAAGTATAGAACAGAGAAAACAGTGATAAGGAAGATGATTTATTGAGCAAGCTTGAAGAAATGAGTTTTCAGATGTTTTTTGAAGGACCGTATGTTGTCGTTCGCACAAAAATTCGTGGGCAGCTTATTCCAGAGCGAGGGCCAGCAACATTAAAAGCCCTTCCGCCCACCGTGGAGAGCCTGACCCGGGGCACCACGGGGCACCATATAGATGTAGTGGTATGTAAGTTAACTGTATTGTGTTATTAGTGAAAGTCGACTATTTCTCTTGTTAAAACAAGCACACTGACAAGATAAATGACCAGAGGTAGCTGGTCTATTATGGGCGCTGGGACACCCCCTCCCACCAAGTGAAAAAAAGTTTTAAGTTTGACAAAAATATGACTTTCTTCTGTACAGGTGTACATGTTTTACACACTAGAAGGATGGGGAGGGGTTGGAGATATTTTTGTAAGCCAGCTTAAGCCCCGTTCACACCGCCAGCGACACGCAGCGACAAAGCGACAAGATCCCATTCATTTCAATGGAGCGCTGGCGACATCCGGCGACACGAGCGACAGTGACCGTTGGCGACAGAATGTGGGCGTGTCAAGCGACAAGAGACAAGCGACAAAAGTTGAGAATTTTCAACTTTATGCAAATCAGAAGCGATTTTCGCGAGCGACAACCAATAGGAAAGAAGACAGAAGTCTTTCAGTGGAGCTCACGTCACCGTCTCGAGTGCAGGCAAGACAGAAAGAAAGAGTTTGAGGACGATTTCACTGTTTAATATGATTTGACTGTAACCACATACATGGATAATAAAATGATGCATGGAAACTGTTGACAGTCTCAGTGAGTTTAATTCATACATTTTAACGTTATAGTTCGAAGTGTTTTAATTTCATGATGCACGTTAGCACTGCAGGTCATTTTGCAATTTCCCCTGCATTACGTTGACTATTAGGCACAAGAAAATTTATTATTTGTCACAATTCGAATAGACGTTTTTATAATATATTAAAAATATTATATAAATATAATAAATATTATAACCCATAAATATTATATAATATTTTTATAATTTTTATATATTATTATAAGAGAGCTTCTTGGCTTGTGTAATGCACTCGGCCTTATATTAAAGGGGAGATGAACTGAGAAATCAATTTTTTCTTGAGCTTTTGACATCTAAGAGGTCATCATTTTATAAGAATATCCTGTAAGTTTCAGAACTGAAAACGACCTTGTTAGTCCAATAATAGCTTTTATTGACACCAGCCACAACAAACGTCTCGTTTTTGAAAGTCTTGGAAGTATGACGTCAATGACGCTGAAACCCCACCCGCTCATCAATGCCTACTTCAACACTGCCGGTTTAGCCCCGCCCACCGATTCACGCATTCACGCATAGGTAAACAAAAGCATACCTTTTCAGATAATGTTCCTATAAGGTTAAATGTAAACTAAGATATAAAATTTTAACTGTAGCATTTTGAGGATGTTTAAGTATTTTGTTGAGATAAAAGATTATACAATGTTCCATAATAAAAAAGGAGGAACATTATCAAATCAATGTTTGCAAAATGCTGAAGTAAAAGCAAGCAAAAGCATTATTGAAGACACAAGGAGAAAATCACAAATTGTAAGCCACCGTTATGGAGATCAGTTTTTGCTTGAGTTGGGCTCTTGACCATTATACTTTCACTTTATATTTTGTTTGTCTGCTGTTATTGATTATATACTTATATTAACAAAAAAAGTGTGATCTGATAGTCTTGGTTATGTTTTGACATAATCATGCTGTGATCTGAAAAGTGAAAGTTATTCAGATGATTTGGTTTAACTTTATAGCAACAGTTTAGTGGTTCTATAGCATATCTGTGTTTTTATAATCCAAAATATTTCATAAAAATAATTCTGATCAAATCACTTTCATGTTTATTTAGAAACACAGACATGGCTCCCATCATGCATTGCGGTATGAATAAATTATGATCTGAATTGTCTATGTAATTTTCTTTTCCTAATTGAATATTCTTCTCGTCACCATAGCTGAGAAGCATTGACTGAATCTTGTCGTCTGTGTGTAACTAAAGAAAGCTTTTTTCTTAAAACAATTTTTAAGAAATCCAATATATCATATCTAAAATTCTGGACATTTATGCAGAATCTCAGTTATGCTTTAACCAACAGAATAAACCACAAACATAAATTTCAAATGATGAATGTCATAATATAACCAACACCTTTAGATCACTTTTTTCTTTGTTCATCTGGCAGTTATAACTCAGATAGAACAGTCAATCAAAATTTAAAGTTAATAATGTAAGTGTCAAGAGCCCAAGTAAAGCAAACACTCATCTCCATAATGGTGGCTTACAATTTTAGATTTTCACCTTCAGTGATTCTGCTTGTTATCATCAGGTGTCTTCAATAATGCTCAATCATCACTTAATTATCACATTAAATGTTATCGCTGGAGTTTTTGCTGTGTTCCTTTTCTAGGAGAACATTCTGGGAACCACAATAAAACTACCCGCTGAAAACATTATGAGAACTTTGTGGTATGTTCCCAGAACGTTTTTAGAACAAAACATTTCGAGCTGGGTCCATTTTTGCATTTAGGTCTAAGTCCCATGGCCCTCTATCAGAATCCAGAGTTTCAAGAAGATTGGAGAAACGTATTTTTTCACACAAAAAATAAAAACCGAAAGGGGTACCAGTGTAGGTTTTTTTTGTGCGAAAAAATAATTTCTGCCAATCTTCTTGAAACTCTGGATTCTGATAGAGGGCCATGGGACTTAGACCTAAATGCAAAAATGGAGGCTCTAGACCCTTCCAGAGCTGAGATATTTAGATATATTATAATGGCATAAATGCTACATGGGATCTCAATATCTCAGCTCTGGAAAGGGTCTAGAGCCTCCATTTTTGCACTCATGTCTAAGTCCAATGGCCCTCTATCAGAATCCAGACTTTCAAGAAGACTTGGAGAAACGTATTTGTTCGTAAAAAAAAAAAAACCAAAAAAACGAAAGGGGTACCACTGTCGTTTTTTTGTGCAAAAAATAAGTTTCTCCAATCTTCTTGAAACTCTGGATTCTGATAGAGGGCCATGGTACTTAGACCTGAGTGCAAAAATGGAGGCTCTAGACCCTTCCAGAGCTGAGATATTGAGATCTCACGTAGCATTTATGCCATTATAAATATCTCAATATCTCAGCTCTGTATGCCATTATAATTATCTCAATATCTCAGCTCTGGAAGGGTCTAGAGCCTCAATTTTTGCACTCAGGTCTAAGTCCCTTGACCCTCTATCAGAATCCAGAGTTTAAAGAATATTGGATAAACTTATTTTTTCGCACAAAAAAAAAACATAAGGGGTACCACTGTCGTTTTTTTTTTTCGGGTCAAAATTTTGAGTTGCTCTGATCTTCTTGAAACTTTGGATTCTGATAGAGGGCCATGGGACTTAGACCTGAGTGCAAAAATGGAGGCTCTAGACCTTTCCAGAGCTGAGATATTGAGATCTCACGTAGCATTTATGCCATTATAAATATCACAATATCTCAGCTCTGTATGCCATTATAATTATCTCAATATCTCAGCTCTGGAAGGGTCTAGAGCCTCCATTTTTGCACTCAAGTCTAAGTCCCATGACCCTCTATCAGAATCCAGAGTTTAAAGAAGATTGGAGAAACTTATTTTTTCGCACAAAAACAAAAAACATAAGGGGTACCACTGTCGTTTTTTTTTTGGGTCAAAATTTTTAGTTGCTCTGATCTTCTTGAAACTCTGGATTCTGATAGAGGGCCATGGGACTTAGACCTGAGTGCAAAAATGGAGGCTCTAGACCTTCCAGAGCTGAGATATTGAGATCTCACGTAGCATTTATGCCATAATAAATATCTCAATATCTCAGCTCTGTATGCCATTATAATTATCTCAATATCTCAGTTCTGGAAGGGTCTAGAGCCTCCATTTTTGCACTCAGGTCTAAGTCCCATGACCCTCTATCAGAATCCAGAGTTTAAAGAAGATTGGATAAACTGTATTTTTTTCGCACAAAAAAAAAAAAACATAAGGGGTACCACTGTCGTTTTTTTTTTTCGGGTCAAAATTTTGAGTTGCTCTGATCTTCTTGAAACTCTGGATTCTGAAAGAGGACCATGGGACTTAGACCTGAGTGCAAAAATGGAGGCTCTAGACCCTTCCAGAGCTGAGATATTGAGATCTCACGTAGCATTTATGCCATTATAAATATCACAATATCTCAGCTCTGTATGCCATTATAATTATCTCAATACCTCAGTTCTGGAAGGGTCTAGAGCCTCCATTTTTGCACTCAAGTCTAAGTCCCATGACCCTCTATCAGAATCCAGAGTTTAAAGAAGATTGGTGAAACTTATTTTTTCGCACAAAAACAAAAAACATAAGGGGTACCACTGTCGTTTTTTTTGGGTCAAAATTTTTAGTTGCTCTGATCTTCTTGAAACTCTGGATTCTGATAGAGGGCCATGGGACTTAGACCTGAGTGCAAAAATGGAGGCTCTCAGACCCTTCCAGAGCTGAGATATTGAGATCTCACGTAGCATTTATGCCATTATAAATATCTCAATATCTCAGCTCTGGAAGGGTCTAGAGCCTCCATTTTTGCACCCAGGTCTAAGTCCCATGGCCCTCTATCAGAATCCAGAGTTTAAAGAAGATTGGATGAACTTATTTTATCGCACACAAAAAAAACTAAAAAAAAACATAAGGGGTACCACTGTCGTTTTATTTTTTTTTTTTGGGTAAAAATTTTTAGTTGCTCTGATCTTCTTGAAACTCTGGATTCTGATAGAGAGCATGGGACTTAGACCTGAGTGCAAAAATCGAGGCTCTAACCCTTCCAGAGCTGAGATATTGAGATCTCACGTAGCATTTATGCCATTATAAATATCTCAATATCTCAGTTCTGTATGCCATTATAATTATCTCAATATCTCAGTTCTGGAAGGGTCTAGAGCCTCCATTTTTGCACTCAGGTCTAAGTCCCATGCTCTCTATCAGAATCCAGAGTTTAAAGAAGATTGGATAAACTTATTTTTTCGCACAAAAAAAAAACAAAAAAACAAAAAAAAAACATAAGGGGTACCACTGTCGTTTTTTTTTTTGGGGGGTCAAAATTTTGAGTTGCTTTGATCTTCTTGAAACTCTGGATTCTGATAGAGGGACATGGGACTTAGACCTGAGTGCAAAAATGGAGGCTCTAGACCCTTCCAGAGCTGAGATATTGAGATCTCACGTAGCATTTATGCCATTATAAATATCTCAATATCTCAGCTCTGTATGCCATTATAATTATCTCAATATCTCAGCTCTGGAAGGGTCTAGAGCCTCCATTTTTGCACTCATGTCTAATTCCCTTGGCCCTCTATCAGAATCCAGAGTTTAAAGAAGATTGGTGAAACTTATTTTTTTGCACAAAAACAAAATACATAAGGGGTACCACTGTCGTTTTTTTTTTCGGGTCAAAATTTTGAGTTGCTCTGATCTTCTTGAAACTCTGGATTCTGATAGAGAGCATGGGACTTAGACCTGAGTGCAAAAATGGAGGCTCTAACCCTTCCAGAGCTGAGATATTGAGATCTCACGTAGCATTTATGCCATTATAAATATCTCAATATCTCAGTTCTGTATGCCATTATAATTATCTCAATATCTCAGTTCTGGAAGGGTCTAGAGCCTCCATTTTTGCACTCAGGTCTAAGTCCCATGCTCTCTATCAGAATCCAGAGTTTAAAGAAGATTGGAGAAACTTATTTTTTCACACAAAAAAAAACAAACAAACAAAAAAAAAACATAAGGGGTACCACTGTCGTTTTTTTTTTTCTGGGTCAAAATTTTGAGTTGCTCTGATCTTCTTGAAACTCTGGGATTCTGATAGAGGGCCATGGGACTTAGACCTGAGTGCAAAAATGGAGGCTCTAGACCTTCCAGAGCTGAGATATTGAGATCTCACGTAGCATTTATGCATTATAAATATCTCAATATCTCAGCTCTGTATGCCATTATAATTATCTCAATATCTCAGTTCTGGAAGGGTCTAGAGCCTCCATTTTTGCACTCAGGTCTAAGTCCCATGACCCTCTATCAGAATCCAGAGTTTAAAGAAGATTGGATAAACTTATTTTTTCGCACAAAAAAAAAAAACATAAGGGGTACCACTGTCGTTTTTTTTTTCGGGTCAAAATTTTGAGTTGCTCTTATCTTCTTGAAACTCTGGATTCTGATAGAGGACCATGGGACTTAGACCTGAGTGCAAAAATGGAGGCTCTAGACCCTTCCAGAGCTGAGATATTGAGATCTCATGTAGCATTTATGCCATTATAAATATCACAATATCTCAGCTCTGTATGCCATTATAATTATCTCAATATCTCAGTTCTGGAAGTCCCATGACCCTCTATCAGAATCCAGAGTTTAAAGAAGATTGGTGAAACTTGTTTTTTCGCACAAAAACAAAAAACATAAGGGGTACCACTGTCGTTTTTTTTTTCGGGTCAAAATTTTGAGTTGCTCTGATCTTCCTGAAACGTCTCGGTTACTAGTGTAACCCTCGTTCCCTGAGTAGGGAACGGAGACGTTACGTCAGAAGTGACGGAGATTGGGGGTTTCGCATAGAAAGCCAATCCTCTTCGAGTATTTAACAACGAGCCAATGGCATGCGAATGCCTTGGGGCTGCGGAATTTGCATAGCGTACTCCGCCCCACCCTGTGGGTATAAAAGGAGGAGTAAACGCAACCGCAGTATGTCTTCGCTGAGGAGCCAAGACTGAACTAG